>ML663049.1:101798-143149 GCA_007570785.1 Antilocapra americana
TCGCATGTTGGGTTCTCGTTACCGTCTTTCTAAATTCCATATATATGTGTTAATATACTGTATTGTTGTTTTTGCTTCTGGCTTACTTCAGTCTGGATAATGGGCTCCAGTTTCGTCCATCTGAGTAGAATTGCTTCAAATGAATTTCTTTTTAATGCCGAGTAATATTCCATTGTGTATATGTACCACAGCTTTCTTATCCATTCGTCAGTTGATGGGCATCTAGGTTGCTTCCATGTCATGGCTATTGTAAACAAAGCATGATAAACATTGGGGTACACGTGGCTCTTTCATTTCTGGTTTCTTCGGTGTATATGCCCAGCAGTGGGATTGCTGGGTCATATGGCAGGTCTATTTGCAGTTTTTTAAGGAACCTCCACACTGTTTTCCATAGTGGCTATACTAGTTTGCAATCCCACCAACAGTGTAAGAGGGTTCGCTTTTCTCCACATCCTCTCCAGCATTTATTACTTGTAGACTTTTGGATGGCAGCCATTCTGACTGGTGTAAAGTGATATCTCATTGTGGTTTTGATTTGCATTTCTCTGATAATGAGTGATGTTGAGCATCTTTTCATGTGTTTGTTAGCCATTTTTATGTCTCCTTTGGAGAAATGTCTGTTAAGTTCTTTGGCCCACTTTTTGATTGGGTCGTTTATTTTTCTAGAATGGAGCTGCAGGAGTTGCTTGTATATATTTGAGATTAATTGTTTGTCCGTTGCTTCATTGGCTATTATTTTCTCCCATTCTGAAGGCTGTCTTTTCACCTTGCTTATAGTATCCTTTGTTGTGCAGAAGCTTTTAATTTTAATTAGGTCCCATTTGTTTATTCTTGCTTTTATTTACAATATTCTGGGAGGTGGGTCATGTAGGATCCCGCTTTGGTTTATGTCAGAGAGTGTTTTGCCTATGTTATCTTCTAGGAGTTTTATAGTTTCTGGTCTTATGCTTAGATCTTTGATCCATTTTGAGTTTGTCTTTTCATTTAATCTTTATTTTGTATTGGAGCATAGTTGATTTATAGTGTTGTGCTAGTTTCAGGTGTACAGAAAAGTGATTCAGTTACACATACACATGTATCCATTCTTTTTCATATTCTTTTCCCACGTAGATTATTACAGAATATTGAGTAGAGTTCCCTATGCTACACAGTAGCAATCAGGTCCTTACTGATTATCTATTTTATATATAGTAGTATATATATATTAATCCCAAACTTCCATTTATCCATTCTCCTTGGGCAACCAGATGTTTGTTTTCGAAGTCTATGAGTCTGTTTATGTTTTGTAAATAAGTTCACTTGTGCCATTTTTGATAGATTTTATTGCTTAGAATTTTAACAATGACAGTACATTTAAAAATTCATAACATGCAGAAGTAGATACAAAATGAAATAATGTAGCTTTTCTATTTCCTGTCAGTTTTGATCTTCACTGGATCCAGTTGTATAATTTTCCCTGATTTTAACATCTAACAAAAACTGTAACCCCCTAGGATCCAAGAAGCTTCTAAACTAAATAAAATGTATATATATACAAAGAAAGTTGACTATCATACAATGCAGAACACAGTTCAAGAAAATTATGGCACAGAGTTTAACTTGACCCAAATCTTTCTTGGTTTACAGTTGAACAACTTAATAAAGCTATAAAATCTTAGAATTTTTAGCCTCCAGTGCTTGGATCAACCCATATTTTTAGCTTGTGTATCTATCTCATTTTACAGGGCTAACGTTAACGCAACAGATAATTTTCTGTGGACTCCTCTTCATTTTGCATGCCATGCTGGCCAACAAGATATTGTTGAGCTTCTTGTTAAATCTGGAGCCGCGGTAGATGCCCTTTCAATCAACAACTCAACTCCCTTAAGTAGAGCCATTGAGAGCTGTAGACTGGATACTGTAAAATACCTACTTGATGTTGGTGCTAAATTCCAGTTGGAGGATAGGAAAGGTAAGCGTTTCATTATAGGTGATTAGGGCTAGAAAAGGAGGATTTATATTAGATTCCTAAGCTTTCTAAATCTGTTCTTGCAGGACCACATTTTCCCTTAAGTTACTGTTGCAAAAACTAACCTGACTTAAATGTTATGGAACTTTGTCTTATACATAGTGCTTCTCAAATCACTAGTGTTAAAGAATCAGTTCTGTATGTTGGTAATTCATTGTAGACTGAGACTTTTGTAAAATATGATGAAAAATGATTTACTAGAAAAATGAAGAGAAAAAAAATACCATAAAATACAAACCCAAACTTTTAAAAATCTTTGGATTCAAATGACAAAAATTCTATAAAAGTGCTGTAAAAGTTTCTAAACATTTACTCTTTAGTTCCTGTACTTACTTCACTGTGAGCCCATATCATTAATATGTAGACTGACAGCAGTACGCAGATCACATTTTGAGTCATCACAGTGTTTTAGCTGTCGGTTTCCAATAATTGGCATAGCTTGAAGCCCCTGTGGACTTTAGAATCCTTCTACAGCTAAACAGTAATTCCTGAAATAAGACTCCTTCTAGGAAGTAAATGGGAAGCCTACTTTATGTCATAAATTTTCTGCATGAACAAGTGGAGGTGTTTTGCGGGTGGGGCGCATTGCTTCTTTCCGATCTGAAGGAGCTTAAATAGCTTTGGCTGCTTCAGGCTGCCTCTGAGTCACACGTGGTATTGTTAGGCCTGCCTGAGGATGTAACAGGGTCATAATATCCAGCCATCTGCATAGAGTACTTGTGACTTCCAGCTTCCCCAGACTTTTTGAATATACCTCCTTCCGTCACAGGAAGGAGGAAAGCATAAAACTGTCACACGTGAAGGAATGTGCACACTCAAGAGAACTAGCACTCAGATGTTCAAAATGTGGTCTAACACTGTTTCCTGTCAGACATGCTCAAGATAATTAACAAGAAGAAATGGCTTTGCTGGTAAATGACTGGGGCCACCTTAGAGAACATCTGAACCAGTCCATGACTTTTATACATATCACCCTTAGTACCGTATGCTTAGAGCTGATGATCTGAAATTTTGATACATTGTTTATTATTAATCTGTTTAATGAAACTCTAAATTTATGTTTTAAACAGGGCATAGCGCCATGGATGTTGCAAAAGCTTATGCTGACAGTAGAATAATTGGTTTGATTAAAGAAAAGCTGGATAACTTGCCCAAACCAGCAGAAAATCAAAAACCAAAAGGCAAGCCACCACCCAAAGCAAAGACTGAAATCCCCGAGATTAAGAAGGAAGAGGTATGAAAAGCAGTTGACCCCTCATTAGTAACTGGTGGGGCTGTGGCACCATTTACTTACTCTTACAGTTCATGGGCGAATAGTATGCAGTCCATGTTTTCAGGACCAATAGGCAATAGTTCTAAAGAAATTTCCTATTACTGAAAAGTCTAAAAGGTTCTCATTGCAAACAGAATCCACAAAAAAAACAAGTTGGTTGAACCAAATACTGTTAAAATGTTGAAAAAAGAACATCATTAGAAGTGTATACACTTAGACCTGAATTATACAGATTCGATGAGATGTCCCAAAAGGGAAGTGTAGGGTAACATTTAGGAGAAAAGAAGTAAAGCATGATTTTCATTCATTTTGATATCAAAATCTTTCACTACCCACCTTACCACCCAACTCCCAAGGAATTTTTATTATTATGAACCCTAGGATATGTAACTTGGATAATCCTTCAAAATGACTCTAGAAGGCTTTAAAGGGGCCAAATAGTTCCTGGTTATCTGGAGTGGTTTGGGTCCCTCTAACTTATCAGCAGAAGATTGTTGTTTATGGGGGTTTCCCAGACATCAAGAATTGATCCTTAGCAGGAAGCTCTAAGTACATTTCTAGGCCTTTAGCTTCTTTTAGGGAAACAGATGGATCCCTTGAGATCTTTGGCAGACACAGGATAGTGGATGAAATTCAGGAAGGAAAAGTTTTAACATTATCAAATTGGAAAGGGTTAGAGGTGATAGGAAGCAGACAGAGTTGAAGGGGATGATCGGCAGATGGTAGAGAGTAATAAGCATGGAGGAAGAGAGTAAGGATAGCCAGAGATGAGGAAGATTGTGATCAGTTACAGCTCCTAATGCATGCGCCATTATCATTTTAGTAGGAACACATCCTTCTGATTAATAATGACCACAGATCAAGGATGGATCTTGAAGACTTTTGTGATCTGTCACTAATACTAATTAAGTTAAACAAGGCAAGAGTTATCTCTCCCCACCCAAAGTTATAATAATATTCTATTTCATTTCAAATTATAATTGTATAGTAGCATTTTTTCAACTTCAGGATATTAGAAAGTTTACACAGGTTTTTGAAATTGATAGTTGTTTTTTGGTCTTTTGCTCGTTTGCAGGAAACACTTTCAGCAATGTACACTGTACCAGCCATAGTGGAGGAAAAGAAGATGCGTAAAGACAATGTAGTTTATCTCAATTCATTGATTACCAGTGGTTATACCAAGAAAGTGGATATCACATTTATCCCACAGAGGGTAAGTACTTTAGAAAGACCATAACATGATATAAACTCCTAATGCCTTTTTTCAAATACTTTTTATGCAGAGCACCCAAACAACTGCCTAAAGTTTATCTTTTACAGTTGTTATTTGAAGTTGTCCTTTTTCTAGATCCTACTGCTTACAACTAAGTAAGTTCAATTTGTATAGCTTCCAGTATCTTGTATTTTTATTTTCTGTATCGACTTCTTAATTTTCCTTGAACAATTGAAGTTGTCTTTGGTCAGTACCATCTCTTGAAGCCATGTAGTCACTGAATTTTATAGACACTTTCTCTGGGTACTTCTTAAAGTCCAACCCTTCCTCTTTGTACACACTACCACCATCTCACTTGGGAGCTTTATACTAATCAAGACTGGATTTATTAAATAGCTCCCTTAAACATCTGCAATTAAAGAGATGAAGACATATTTGGAGAACAAGAGTGGTCTTGCTAATGCTCATCAAATTGAATTATGCTGAATAATAGACCACCAGCTCCTTCTGCCTCCTACTATGATAATAATTTTGACTTCCCCATAAGACATAAAGGCAGTAAACTCTCTAGTAATTCCATTACTTCTGGTTTTGACATCCTAAAAATGAACAGCAGCTGGCCTCAGGGCCATCAGAGAGGTAACTGACAGGTATTTCATTTCAAATAGTCACCGTCAGAAACAGTGATGCCCATGTAACTGCTAATGTCATGTAAGAGATAAAAGTTAAAATAGACTTATAAGTAAATTTGTTGTTGTTGTTGTTTAGTTGCTCAGTTGTGTCTGACTCTTTGTGACCCCATGGACTGCAGCACGCCAGGCTTCCCTGTCCTTCACCATCTCCCGGAGCTTGCTCAAACTCATGTCCATTGAGTCAGTGATGCCATCCAGCCATCTCATCCTCTGTCGTCCCTTCTCCTCTTGCCAGAAGTAAATTGGATAGTTTTAAATTGACCAGATTGAAGGTTGTCTGGATATTGGCATGTTTATTGGCTGCCATGCTAACATTCACTCTGGATGTGGTTGTTTATTTAAGATTTGGAGTCCCGAAGCCACGACAGCAGAGCTGATCAGAATGAGGGAACTGCGCCGGGAGAGGTTCACATATGAGGTAGATTTTGATGACTTCATGATGCCCTTTCAGAAGCACATCACAGAGAAAGCACAAGCAATGGAAGCTAGCTTCAAGGCGTAAATCACAGCTGCTGCATCTCAGAGTTAACAACAGTTTGAGGCCCAGGGGCCAAATGTTGGAGAAAGTAGATTTCCATCAAAGTCAAAGCAACTCACAAGTTAAGTGTTGTAACAAAATATTTGTCTTTGTTTTAACAACTATAAATATTCTGAGCTGTCTAGAGAAGTCATGTTTTATTTTGCAATGAATTGCACATCATTATGGATAAATACCTCAATCTTCCTCAAGAATGTAGTAGAAAAATGGTATTTTTGGTTATATACATAGTGTTACCATCAAAGAATTTACAAGATGTACATCATTATGTTTGTTAAAGATATCCTTTTAGCGGAACTGAATGAAAGCTATTTAATATTAGGGAAGAGAAGCCCTTTTTTAATACATTAAGGAAGCAGTTTTCTTCTCAGACATCATCATAATGATATGTATTAGATACTTTGGGTCAAATAAACACTGGTGCCTCCAGTAGACACTGTTGACACTTCACCCATCTCTCCTCTGTTTTGGAATCATAGCACTCTCAGGCATGACTTCCAGATGCTATAAGATGCCTCTGACACTAAACTTGTACCATAGGGCTGAAGTACATGAGAATTAGTACTTCCTTGGAAGCAGCCCTTCATGACTGAACAGATTAAGTGTATCAGCACCCCAGCTCCCTCATCATTCTGGTGAGATTATTCTGAAGTGCACATTTTCACCATCAGCTAGAGCTCCCCAGAGAGGTGAGAATCAAGCTGCCCATAGTGGTAATTCATAATGCACCCCTCTCTGGGCACCCACACCTTTCTTTCCGTTTCCTCTCACCCATTCTGGCTTTTTATTGGGTTACCTCCCAGAAACTTACACCAAAATCCTTGTCCAAGGTTGCTTCTGGAAGGACCAAAACTAAGACATCTATGATTCTGAGTCCTCTAGCAAAAAATTTAAGAGGGCACTCCCTTATGTTCTGTTTGCTACAAAATAAACATTTCCCCAACAAGGGGAATTTGCCCCCAGCATCTTGTGCAATTGAGAAGCAGTTCTGATACTCTAGACCAAATTTCCTGATACCAGACAAATATATATATATGACAGAGAAGGACTATATACCATATGTGATTTTTCCTTAAGGCAAGTATGTATGGGGCAAAGGGGAAGGTGGATATAAGGGAGCTTCCATGAAACTTCACAAATGTCCACTGAGATTTGGGTCTGGGACCTTACTCATACTTGAAAAAGAGGTATGTCAGGATTCTATCAGAGAAATAGAAGGAGTAGTATAGATGGATAGGTGGTATAGATAGGTAGGTAGATAGATAAAGACATTTGTGCAAAGAGTTGATTTACACGATTGTGGAGCTGGCATGACAGGCAATCATCAGGAAAGGCAGGCTGGAAAGTCCTGGGCAAGAGTTACTCCTGAAGTTCACTGTGGAATTTGTTCCTCAGGAAAATCTCAATTCTGCTCTTAAGGTCTTTCAACCAATAGCATCAGACTCATCCAGACTATTGAAGATAATCTTTACATAAGGTCAACTAACTGTAGATATTAATTGCATCTACCCAGTTCCTTTACAGCAACACCTACAATTAATGTTTGATTAAGTAACCTGGTTCTCATAATTAAGACGTAAAACTGACCGTTGCTGGAAGCATTCTACTAAATAAAAAACTAGTGGAAGTGTTATCTGCACCAGGAAATGCAATGGGTACTGGGCAGGAACTCCAAAAATATGCACAAAAGACCCGTTGACAGAGTCTGTTTTAGCATCTGCCTTACCAGAGGACACCGATTCCAGTCTACAACTCCGTCAGCCACACGTACACACACACACGTGTGTGTACATACATAAATGTACCTATACCATGAAACCCCTTTCCTTCAGGCCCTCTCTCACTTTCCACAGGGCAAAAGCCTTGAACAGTAGCTAGAGAGCCAGGGATGAGGCAGAATGAGGGAGTGGAGTAGCTAACCAGGCCCACCTTCCCTGAGGCAGCTTGAGCTGGTTACTTACAAGCTTTATAATATAGAGCCTGGACATTTGCTCTTAGACAGAACTAAATTTTGTTTATGAATTTTTTGGGAGAGTTTGTTTTATCATCTAAACATTTTGATTTAATACCAGTCTTAGAGAAAAGTTGCAAGAATTTTACAAAAATTCCTGAATATTCTTCACCCAGATTACCTAAATGTTATTTATCACATTGCTTTATCTCCTTTTTCGATGTATATATGTGTGTGTAATTTTTTTTCTGAACAATCTGTCAGTTGAAGACATGATGCCTTAATCTATGAATACTTCAATATGTATTTCCCAGAATAACAAGGACATTGCCAAAATTAGGAAATTAATATTTCAATTAACTATTTAGTATAAGTGCCTTATTCGTATTTTGTTGTTTGTCCCAATAAGATCCTTTATAGAAAAAAAAGTCCCAGATCATGGGCTATATTCAGTTGTCACATCTCTTTGGTTTCTTTTGGCTTAGAACAGTTTATCTTTCTTTCTTTTTTGATAGCATTGGTATATTAGAAGAAAACAGGCTAGTTATTTTGTAAAATGGTCCTTAACTGATTTTTATTTGTCTTTTATCTCCTCTAGAATAGATTTAAGTGATGCACCTTAGGCAGGAATACCACAAAAGTGATTTTGTGTTCTTTTCAGTACATCATATCATGAGGTCCATGGTGTTGATGCTGTAAACTCGGTCAGCTTGCATCCCTTGGTTAAAAGTCCCTACCTGGTTTCTCTTCTGTAAAGTTCTTCTTTTTACTTTTGTACTTAATAAGAATCTTATGGATATATCCTTTGAAACTGTATAAATTTCCTGTTACTCCAATGACTTTCACCCACTAATTTCAGCATTCATGGATGACTTTTGACTGCAATAATTGTTAAAGTGATGGTTGCCGTAAGATTATTTTCTAATCCTATTATTTTTTCTGCATTTATTAGTTGGTTTTGTATTGCTGATCAGAGCTTTCTCTTCTTCCTCATTAGTTTGTTTACGTGTTGATTATGTAATCAGTCTGAACTCATGCTTTGCTTTTTCACTCAAAATGTTATAATCCTGTACTGTTATTATGTATCTTGGTGCTCAAATTGTTCCTGAGTTGGTCAGTGAAAGCTCCTTCGAGCTAGCTCTTGAGGACATGACATTTTATTTCCTGCAGTAACTGGAGGGTTTTCTCTTTCTTGAATGTAAATGGAGATGCGTACCCATGGTTTCATTCAAGAACAAGAAAAATGAGTATGCAACAGATTTGCAGAGTCTTTAACTCTCTGCTATCACTCTAGTGAATACAACAGTTTCTCAATGCCAGTTTCATAGACAGTGCGATTCTGAGATCACCCTCAGCCGTTTGTGAATGTGTTAATGTCACATCCTATTAATTCTCTCTCATATATATGAAGTATTTATACTCATTCAAATGACTCAACAACATGTTTGAAAGGGACTTGTGTGAGGGGACATTCAACTGGCATAGTTCATTTTGAGTTTAACTCTAAATTCAAACAGAGCAAAGCCAAAGGTCTTTGATGTCCCATAAGGCCATCTTCAAAGAGTGGTCCATTGATCAGCAGCATCAATATCACCTGTGAGTTTGGCCCTACTCCTACAAAATTATCACACAGAATTCCATATAAGCATAAAATATTTTGTAGAGGACATTTTGCTGACTTAGAAAGACCATCTGTCAAACTTAAAAATATTAATTTAAAGTATTATAAATAGTATGAATAGTGATCTCAGACTTGTAAATATGCAACACATAAAATAGTAATTTTCTGGGTTTTAGAATTATGCATTGATTGTTATTGTCTTATGTAGCTTATCCATTTTTTCTTTTTCTTTCTTACAAAAGATATGCATTAATTTACAATAAAAAACAACAAAATAAAAAAAATACAAGTTGATGCAGAAGTCCAACATACTAAAGTGATTTTATCAGTAGTATTTACCTCTTTTATTCCTATATAAATATGTATATGTATATATATTAATTTAGTTAAGATTTTCTCAGAACCTAGAGATTGTCATACAGAGGGAAGTAAGTCGGAAAGAGAAAAACAAATGTATATTAAGGCGTATATGTGGAATCTAGAAAAATGTTATGGCTGAACCTGTTGGCGAGGTAGAAATAGAGAGACAGCCATAGAGGAACAAAAGGACACCAAGAAAGGAAAGGAGAGGTGGGATAAATTGGGTGACTGGGATTGACATATATACACTAATATGTATAAAATGGATAGCCTGTTTAAAGCACAGGAGACTTTACTTAATGCTCTGTCATGAGCTGAGTGGGAAGGAAGTCCCCAGAATAGGGGCTGTCTGTATACATATAGCTGATTCACTTTGCTGTACAGCAGAAACTAACACAGCATTTTAAAGCAACGATACCCTAAAAAATAAAACTTTTAAAAAAAGAAACACTGGGCCAAGAATTCAGATACAAGTGGCTTGTTAAGGAAATGGTTCCTGGGGGACCAGATGAGGGAAGGAGGTCAGCGAAGGGAAAAGAAGCCAAGCATGGGGAGCTTTCTGATGAAACCCCAGCTTCCATGGAGCCCTTAGAAAGCTGTAGAGTGCCAGGGAAGGGCGCTGGGCTTCTGGACTCCCAGGTCAGTCAGTTACAGGCCAGAGGGAGTACCTGTAAGGCTATTTCAGTGCTCAAGGGCAGCCCAGTGAATTGAATTGGTGGGTCACGGGGTGAACAACTGCCTGGAAAGTGGGAAGTAGCTGGGTTGGATGCACAACATGGGAAAAGAAACCCCAGGATTACAGGTGGTCACCAGCAGAATGTGCTACAGGAATGTATACACAGGAGCTGAAGCTGAGGGGGAAATACTGTTCTCTGTACCCTTTTCTATGGGCCCAGTCACTCAGTCATGTCCAATTCTTTGCCAGCCCATGGACTGTAGCCTGCCAGGCTCCTCTGTCTGTGAAATTTTCCAGGCAAGAATACTAGAATGGGTTGCCACTTTCTACTCCAGGGGATATTACCAACCCAAGGTTTGAACCTGCATCTTTTGTGTCTTCCTCATTGGCAGGCGGATTCTTTACAAATAACGCCACCTGGGAAGCCCACCCTCCTCTATACTGACCTTTCAATGTACACTTGGCTGACATGGTTAAGAGTGTGGTTTTGTAGTAAGTGTGTTTGGATCCTCACTCTGCCGTTTATTAGTTTCATGTCTTTGGATCAAGTTACAAATTGTCTCTGAGCCTCAATTTCATCATCTATGAAGAAAGGATAATAATATGCCTTTTAATAAACTGTTGTGAGAATCAAATGGAGTAACATCTAAAAGATTTCTAGTTTTGTGTCTCTGCATGGTTCATGCTCCGTAAGTGATTTGTTTTTAAACTTCTTTCAATCTTGGCTGCAAAGTAAACAAAAGAAGCTGCAGGGATGTGGTTTCCAACCTAGGCAATCAGAAGAGTAAAAGATTCACTTTCAGGCTGTCAACTAAAGTGACTTAAACCTGTAGACATTTTGTCTAGTTTTTGATAATCAGACAAACATGAACAGTGCGCATTTGCTATAGAGATAGTTACTAATTCTTAGTCATAGTTGTTCTAGTGGATAGTGAACCACTGTTCACTTTTTTGGTCTACAGAGCCTAATCGAATTTTTATAGAGTCTAAAGAGTTAGCTAACGAAAGTAGTGTCTTAGGCTGAGCTCCCTAGAAACAGGGAGCTGAAGGCTCTTGTAGGTGTCTTACTAAGGGCGAGTTCCCAAGAAACTTGTAAGAGATGATGGGAGCAGGATAAAACAGAAGGAGGACCTAAAAAACAGAAAGCTAGCCCTAGCCTGATTCCATGAAGAGCTCTGGAGGATGAATTGTAGCACAGAGTTTGCCCTGCACAGAAGGAAGGAGGCTAGCTATTAGAAACCTCAGATTTTTTACCTTGCTCTCTGACAAGTTGCCTCCAATCAACCAAAGGCAATCCTCCAGAGGAAAGGGTAACTCTGAGCTAAAAGCAACCACTAACTATGGTAGCGGAGCAGTGGGTACTCCAGGAGTTAAAGGAAATCTGGGTAGCTCTGTAGCATCTCCTGTAAACGGCATGCTTTTGTTTGTTAAGTTTTAGATGGTGATGCCTTGAGGTTCATTTTGTACTAACTGCTTTCTCCTTAAAAAGAAAGGAGAAAACTTGTCTAAATCATTCTTAGTTACAAAGAACAAGAAAAAAACAGCAGTGAGAGCCAATTCAGCAGCAACTTAAAAAGAGAAAGCTCACATATCCCACTGGCAGTGTCTGATTCTTCGAATTTGAGTTGGTATTATCAGTCACTGAAAATAATAAACAGGAGAGACAGAAAGATGTATTCAACCTCATGCTCGGGATATGGTCATGTCTAATTGGTACAAACGAATCAACCCCAGTGCTGTTAGCTTAGCAATTTTTATTGAATTCACAACTAGGCAGATTCACTATGAGCATGAAGGGGCCCAAGAGAACCACTCAGCCTATAGTCTGTTTTTAAGGAAGCAGTATGAAAAGAGAATTCAGGCTTCTACAAAAAGGCATAAATTTGAAGTAAATAGTCATCTGTACTGCATTATTATGTTCCAAATATTTGCCTAAGGTATCTATTTTTCCTGAAATTGTGTTTAAGTAACAATGGGTCCTGGGGGAAATTTACAAATGAAGGTAGATGGGGCATTTGTGAAAATCAAATAAGCTCATGCTAATATACTTAGATCATTAGGTGATTGTTACCATATCATGAATTTTATCTGGGCAATAAGGAAGAACTTAATATTCTGTTAACATTCTAGAAGTCACTGAAGATTTTTTTTTATCCTAGATAAATAGTTGAGTATTGTGTGGTGTATGTATTTTACTTAGAATTTAGAATAATTGTCTTTCCTCTGTATCTTCTTTGCAAAAAAAGACTTTGAAGAAGAACTAATACACAAAAGACAATTTAATTTCCATAGATTTAGTTTTTTACAAGATGAGGTGAAATATCCATGTATTCTTTACATTTCAGAGATTATTATATCCTTTGTTATTGAGACATACAGGCTCCAGTGTGTTCCCCTCCTAAGAGAGTTGGAAGTAAGATAAGTATTTCCTCACTTCATAAAAAGTAAATTCTGAAGTCAACACAGAACAAATGAAATGGCCAATAGACAGAGGATTACTGATAGAGATTTACCAGTAATTCACCCCAAGCTAAAGCAATGTGTTGCAAAGCTAAGGAAAGGCTTAGCCAGGAGAAGGATTGATCAGCAACAGAATCATCCCTAAATGACAGCAGCCAGGCCAACTGACTGTGTCTCTCCAGGTTCTCCTCTGGGGAGAACCTCTGGTCTATGTAACACATGCTTTTTGTTATAGATCTAGACCTTACCAGGCTGGTACCACCAGAATTTTGAATCAACCAGTGATATTTGTTCTGTACACAGTTTTATTTTATTCATTCAGTGTGTATTCCTTCCAATGAATATTCAAGGTTGATTCCCTTTAGGATTGACTGGTTTCATCTTGCAGTCCAAGGGACTCTCAAGAATATGCTCCAGCACCACAATTTGAAATCATCAATTCTTCAGTGCTGAGCCTTCTTTATGGTCCAATTCTCACATCCATACATGACTACTGAAAAAACCATAGCTTTGACTGTATGGACATTTGTCTGCAAAGTAATGTCTCTGCTTTTTAATATGCTGTCTAAATTTGTCATAGCTTTTCTTCCAAGGAGCAAGTGTCTTTTAATTTCATGGCTGCAGTCATCATCTGCAGTGATTTTGGAGTGCAAGAAGATAGTCTCTCACTGTTTCCGTTTTTCCCCATCTATTTGACATGAAGTGATGGGACCAGATGCCATGGTCTTATTTTTGTGTGTGTTGAGTTTTAAGCCAGCTTTTTAAACTCTCTTCTTTCACTTTCAAAAGAGGTTCTTTAGTTTTTCTTCACTTTCTGCCATAGGATGTTGTCATCTGCATATCTGAGGTTGTTGGTATTCCTCCCGGCAATCTTGATTCCAGTTTGAACTTTATCCAGCTCAGCGTTTCTCATGATGTACTCTGCATAAAAGTTAAATAAGCAGGGTGACAATATACAGCCTTGACATACTCCTTTCCCAATTTTAAACCAGTCCATTATTCCATGTCCAGATCTAATTGTTGCTTCTTGACCTGCATACAGGTTTCTCAGGAGGCAGGTCAGGTGGTCTGGTATTCCCACGTCTTAAATGATTTTCCACAGTTTGTTGTGATCCACACAGTCAAAAGCTTTAGTGTATTCAATGAAGCAGAAGTAGATGTTTCCCTGGAATTCCCCTGTTTTTTTCTGTGATCCAATAAATTTTGGCAATTTGATCTCAGGTTCCTCTGCCCTTTCAAAATCCAACTTGAACATCTGGAAATTCTTGGTTCATATACTGTTGAAGCCTAGCTTGAAGAATTTTGAGCATTACCTTGCTAGCATGTGAAATGAGTACAATTGTGCAGTGGTTTGAGCATTCTTTGGCATTACCCTTCTTTGGGACTGGAATGAAAACTCACCTTTTCCAGTCTTATGGCCACTGCTGAGTTTTCCATATTTGCTGGCATGTTGAATGTAGCACTTTAATAGCATCATCTTTTAGGATTTAAAATAGTTCACCTGGAATTCCATCACCTCCACCAGCTTTGTTAGTAGTAAGAAAAGGAGAAGCCAGGCCAGTTCTCCTTTTCCCTCTTTGCCTTGACAGCATCCCAGGTGATTGCTATGTCTGTCTCCCCCATGGGTCCAGTTGCCAACTGCCTATTTTGCCCTGGTTCCAGCTCCCACTGTCTGACCCTGGCCTCTCTGCTCTGGTGGCACCACCTCCTCCCTCTGTCACTTTAGCCTGGGGGTGATACCAACTTCCTTTGTTTTTTTTACTGTCTGGGCCACCTCATCATGCCTTGATTGACTCCTCAAAGTCTTCTATCATCTATGCACCAAATCCTTGCATTAACTTCCCTTTTGAAGAATTCAGAGTGGTTTTTGCTTCCCTGGTTGGACCCTGCTTTTGTTGTTGTTCAGTTGCCAAGTTGTGTCCAACTCTTCATGACCCCATAGACTGCAGCATGCCAGGCTTCCCTGTCCCTCACCATCTCCCACAGTTTGCCCAAGTTCATGTCCATTGCATCAGTGATGCCATCCAATCATCTCATCCTTTATAGTGATTAATAGAATAATCCCAAAATACATATGTGACTATCACACATTTAGATAATTGAAGATTATCACAAGACTCAAAAGATTCCGCAGGATATACTTAAGAAGTCTCTAATATAAGTAAATGATATGGTAGGACAGAGGGTATATTTGGGTCTAAGACTTCTGGATATAACTCCCTGAGGTCATTTCTTAGTTTCTCAGAATAGGGCACACTTTATCTTCAGATTATACACCAGCAAGGTAACTCTGAGCCCAGGCACACATTTATTGAGGGGTATTTTATAACACTGGCTCTATAAGAACCCAGGCTGTATTATCTGCTAAACCAGATACAAACTATCAATCTATGCACCCCTAAAAAGTGTAGACAAACTAATACAGGTTGCCTCTAGGGGAATTTCAAACTTTAAACTGCACACTATAACGGTGTAGCTAGTATATTTCATTCTTCCCTTGACCAGACTTGTAGACATCCCAGAAGATAAGTACAGAGTTACCCTGTATAGCTGCAAGGTTAACCCTTTCCTTACACAACATGTAAACTTACAGTGTGTGCTCCAGAATCAGGGAAAAGAAATAGCATGTTAGCAGAGATCTGAAGGGTGAGGGAAAAATTAAATTGGCCCTGATGTAAGGGAAAAATCTGGTGGAAAGAACAGCATTTTGCAGGAAAGACCCAATGCAACTAATGGAAAAAAGGCAGTGTGATTAAAACATTAAATAGAAATTCTGGCAGGGGAAGATATCAAAGCTAGGTCTACTGAGAGTTCTAGCAGGGTTCTTACTGGACCAATCAGAGAAGAGATTCATTATTTGTTTGGGATTTCAATGGGAAGTAAGACTGGAGCTGCTGGTGGACAGTTTTGCTACCTTATGGGGACACTCCAGCAAGGTTGGAGCTCACACAAATGACAGCAGAGCTGATAGAGCAAAGAGCTGAAGGAGAACACCAGCAAGCACAGCAGAGAGAACAGTTCTGTCTCAGATCCAAGCTTGCTCAGTCTACCTCTTGAAAGTCATCACTTTCTCTTTCCATTAAATTGGTTTTTGTTACTGTTAACAAGAATGCAAGTTTCTGTACCTGATGCACAGTAAGGCCAAACAATACAAGAAGATTGGAGTTTGGAGCAGAGGAAGCTTTATTGTAGGGCCATGCAAGGAGAGCAAGAGGCTCATACCCTTCAAAAGCCCCAGATTTCCCAAAAGGTTTCAGCAAGCCATTTTAAAGTCAAGGTGAGGGACGGTTGATTATTGCATACTTCTTGTAGGAATTCTTTGTTCTTATAGCTATCTACCTAGGTCAGGTCACGATGTTCCTGTAAACCTCCAGCAAGACAAATGTTATTCTCTTCTGCAAATTTTAAATCTCCATTTGGATGGGAAAATGCTATACCCTTAAAGGTCAGAACCTCAAGAATGGGCTATACTGTATATTTCAGGCTATAGGAAGCATTCTTGACTTGTAGCAAAAGCAGTATAATTACAAACATTAAAGCAATAGAGGTCTTCCCCAGTGGCTCAGATGGTAAAGAATCTGCCTGCAATGAGGGATACCTGGGTTCAATCCCTGGGTCAGGAAGGTCCCATGGAGAAGGGGATGGCAAACAGATCTAGTTAGTTCAGTTTAGTTGCTCAGTCATGTCCAACTCTTTGCCACTCCATGATTGCAGCACGCCAGACCTCCCTGTCCATCAATAACTACCAGAGTTTACTCAAACTCATGTCCATTGAGTCGGTGATGCCAACTAAACATCTCATCCTCTGTTGTCACCTTCTCTTCCCGCCTTCAATCTTTCCCAGCATTAGGGTCTTTTCAAATGAGTCAGATTTTCCCATCAGGGGGTCAAAGTATTGGAGTTTTAGCTTCAACATCAGTACTTCCAATGAATATTCAGGACTTATTTTCGTTAGGATGAATTGGTTGGATCTCCTTGCAGTCCAAGGGACTCTCACGAATCTTCTCCAACACCACAGTTCAAAAGCATCAATTCTTTGGCACTCAGCTTTCTTTGTAGTCCAACTCTCACATCCATACATGACTAATGGAAAAACAATAGCCTTGACTAGACTGACCTTTGTTGACAAAGTAATGTCTCTGCTTTTTAATATACTATCTAGGTTGGTCATAGCTTTTCTTCCAAGAAGCAAGTGTCTTTTAATTTCTTGGCTGCAGTCACTGTTTACACTGTTTCCCCATCTATTTCCAATGAAGTGATGGGACCAGATGCCAGGATCTTAGTTTTCTGAATGTTGAGCCTGAAGCCAACTTTTTCACTCTTCTCTTTCACTTTCATCAAGAATCTCTTTAGTTCTTCTTCACTTCTGCCATTAGACTGGTGTCACTTGCATATCTGAGGTTATTAATATTTCTCCCGGCAATCTTGATTCCAGCTTCTGCTTCACCCAGCCCAGCGTTTCTCATGATGCGTTCTGCATATAAGTTAAATAAACAGAGTGACAATATACGGCCTTGAAGTACTCCTTTCCTGATTTGGTACCACTCTGTTGTTCCATGTCCAGTTCTAACTGTTGCTTCCTGATCTGCATACAGATTTCTCAGAGGCAGGTCAAGTGGTCTGGTATTCCCATCTCTTTCAGAATTTTCCAGAGTTTATTGTGATCCACACAGTCAAAGGTTTAGGCATAGTCAATAAAGCAGAAGTAGATGTTTTCCTGGAACTCTCTTGCTTTTTCGGTGATCCAGCGGATGTTGGCAATTTGATCTCTGGTTCCTCTGCCTTTTCTAAAACCAGCTTGAACATCTGGAAGTTCACGTTTCACGTATTGCTGAAGCCTGGCTTGGAGAATTTTAGGCATTACTTTGCTAACATGTGAGATGAGTGCAATTGTGCAGTACTTTGAGCATTCTTTAGCATTGCCTTTCTTTGGGATTGGAATGAAAACTGACCTTTTCCAGTCCTGTGACCACTGCTGAGTTTTCCAAATTTGCTAGCATATTGAGTGCAGCATTTTCACAGCGTCATCTTTCAGGATTTGAAATAGCTCAACTGGAATTCCATCCCCTCCACTAGCTTTGTTCATAGTGATGCTTCCTAGGGCCCATTTGACTTCACATTTCTTTTTAGATTCCACATATAAGCCATGTCATGCAATAAGAAATAGTTCTATTTTAATCTAAACTTTTATGTTTTTTCTGGCTTCCTTATCTCTAGTTTTTCTCACCTCTAGCATTGGGAATGTTGGCAAAGCTTAAAAGAAGAGGAAATTAAAATTTGGGGAGCCCAAGTGAAATCGTCTTAAAGACTACTAGCCATCCATCCATCCACCCACCCATTCATTCATTGTATTCAATACATATTGAGAATCTACTACCTCCCCATCAGCATCCTAGGTGCTTGGTGGAGAAAGCCAAGCAAAGCAGAGCTGCTGCTCCCTTGGCTGTTGCCACCATAGTGGTGAGACAGTAATAAACCAAACACAAAATTTCACTTAAGTTGTGATGAATCATCATGGAAAAATACAGGGTGAAGTTTTAGTTTGGAAGGCTGGGAGGGCCTCTCTGAGGAAGTAGCTAGTCAGAGACCTAAAGAATGAGCAGAAGCTTCCAGAGTGGAAGGATGGAGTGGAGGGATGCAATTTACACATAGAGAAGTAGGACCTGCAAAAACTCTTTAGTGGGAAAGAACCTGGCTTGGTGAGACTGAAGTGGCTTGACCAAAGAAAGCAGGCAGGGGAGAGAGCTGAACCAGAGGCTGGGACTAGCTTTTGAAGACCTTGCCTGGATGGATAAAGACTGTGAATTTCTATCTAAGGCCAATATCATGACATTAAAAGGATTGAAGGTGAAAAATGACATGATACAATTCTCTTTATTAAAAGATCATTCTAACTGCTTTGTGGAAAATGCTGAGACAAGAACAGAGTTAGAAGTGAAGTTATTAACCAGCATGTTGTACTATTCTAGGTGAGAAATCATTGTGGCATATTTAGTGTTGGCTGTTGTGTCCACCAGTCTCCAAATTTGCCCCACTGAGCCTCTCCTCCTGGCGTTCACATCCTGGTGTAGCTCCCTCCAACATTAAGCAGGGCTGATCTGTGTAATCAACAAGGTCATACAAAAATGGTGCTGTGTGTCTTCCAAAGGTAAGCCAAAGGGACAGTGCAGCCTCCTGTTTCCTCTCTCGTGGACGACTCTCATGAGGTAGCAGCTGCCATGGCGTGAGGATGCTCAAGCAGCCCTCTGGAGAATTCCTTGCAGGGAGGAACTGAAATCTCCTAAAACAACCAGGGCAAATTCCCCAAACATGTGAGTTAGCCATGTTGGAAGCAGATCTTATAGCTCTGGTAAAGCTTTCAGATTGCTATAGCTCTGGCCCATAGTTCACGAACACTCAAGAGAGACCCCTACTCAGAATTGTGTAGCTATACCACTCCCATACTCTAGATTCATAAAATTTATATGAGATATAAAATCTTCATCACTGTTTTAAGGCATTAAGTTTTAGGGCCATGCATGATGCAATAAGAAATGACTAATTTATTAATGGTTGTGGATACATAAGGAAGAAGGTGGATTTGAAGTGTATTTGGAGGTAGACTAGATGAGATATGAGTAAGGCTTGGATTTGTGGGTGGGGTTTGAGGAGGGCAGCATGGAGAACACTTCCAAGATTTCTGGCTTGTACAAATTAGAGAGACTGCATTGTTATTGTCAGAGTGAGGAAGGCATTAAAAAGGAACACATCTGAGATTAAGAGTCCCATCTTGAAAGTGTGTAAAGAAGACTGTAGGGGCTTCCTGGGTAGGTAGCTCAGCTGGCAAAGAATCTGCCTGCAATGCAGGAGACCCCAGTTTGATTCCTGGATAGGGAAGATCTGTTGGAGAAGGGATAGGCTACCCACTCCAGTATCCTTGGGCTTCTCTGGTGGCTCAGATTGTAAAGAATGCCTGCAATGTGGGAGACCTGGGTTCAATTCCTGAGCTGGGAAGATCCCCTGAAGGAGGGCATGGCAACCCACTCCAGTATTCTTGCCTGGAGAATCCCCAAGGACAGATGCGAGCTACAGTCCACGGGGTCGCAAAGAGTCAGACATGACTGAGTGACTAAGCACAGCACAGCAAAGATGCCTGTAAAACATCCAAGAGGATAAACAGCTGAGAAAAAAAAATCTGGACTAGAGATATAAGTTTGGGGATTTAATGTTGGTATTTAGAGTCATCAGAATAGAATTATAGCCACTAGACCAGCATTCTGTTCTCTTGATTCTGCCTCAAGAGCTGAAGTCTGAAGAGCTGCAGAATATTGAAATCTAGAAGAGAAGGTGACACATGTGAATGAGGGGGCAAAATGGTTAGAGAAGTTGGAATAAAAGAGGAAAATGGGAAAGCATGGAGTCAGAGGAACCAAGATAATAGTTTCCTAAGAAGGAGGAAGAAGCTGATGTCAAAATTACTGAGAAGTTCAGTACAATATTGACTGGAAAGAAACTGGTACAGTCATTATTAACTTTGGCTGCATTTTGGAATTAACTGGAGGAAGTTTTCTAAAACATGAATTTTGGGGGCTTTTTGAATTCTTTGGTATCCACTCAAAAGTTTTCTGATTTAATTGGGTTTGCATATGGAATGTCTGGATTTTAGAAGTTTTCCAAGGCATTCTTATGTCTAAGATGGAGAACCAGTGATCAGATGTATTTTGCGATATAGCATACTTGTAGGTCTTGGCAGAACTGTGGGCTAGAAGCCAAATTTGGTGGGTTGAGGAATCAAATCATCTATTACAATTTATCTTTTTTGGTTCTTTTTATAGAGCAGTGTTATAGTTTTCCCGTGCTTCTAATCTAATCAGTTGAACTTCTTGCTAATAACCTTATCTTAGGACATATTTTAACTATTTCCTAGGTCTGTGGTTTTCAACCTGTTATGTTATGTTAGTTGCTCAGTCATGTCTGACTTTATGACCCCATGGACTGTAACACACCAGGCTCCTCTGTCCATGGAATTCTCTGAGCAAGAATACTGGAATGGTTAGCCATTCCCTTCTACAGGGGATCTTCCCAACCCGGGGATTGAACCCAGATCTCCCGCATTGTAGGCAGATTCCTTACCATTTGAGCCACCAGGGAAGCCTAGGTTCTTGGCCTAGGCTACTGTTAGAACTATCTGAGGAGCTTTATAAAATATTCTCAGACTGTCCCAGGTTAATTAACTCAGATCCTAAGGAGGGAAATGGGCAAGGGGACTGTTTGAAAGCACCCCAGAGTAATAATGTACAGCAAGGTGAAGACCATTTCTGGTTGTTATGTAGAAGCAATGTAAATTTGCTACTCACTTGGTACTAGAATGTATAGGGAAGTAGAGATTCTTCAGTACCCATAAGCAAGGGCTGTAGACCACAAGATAGCAAATGCTAAAAGGGGAATGACAGGAAGAGCTTCCATTGTCTGAACCCTCAATGGAAGTACAGATTTTGTAAATTCCTCAAGGCTTTAATGATAATTTCCCTTCCAAACCCTACTCATAAGAAGTGAAACACTACTGAGGAGAGGAGCTAAAATAGAGGGAAAGTATGATACTCGTCTCCTAGAAGGAAAGATTTTCTTTGACTGATGCATTTCTCAGGTCCAGGAGGCACCATCAACATAGGATACTATGTGAGGAGTGCCTCCTGCAGTTGTGCATGCATCAGCCATGTCTATAACTCATCTTCATGAAAAATGCACACCACTGAGGCAAGTTGGAGTGATAGTACTGCCTCTTCCTGAAAGTTATTTGACTTCACATTGCTAACATTTTCCAAGTGATTGAAAGTCACATTTTTTTATCTTCAATAAATTATCCTGAGAACTCCAAGGACTATGGAAATTTCATAAGAAACTCAGCTCTGGTACCAAACAGGCAATATTTTTAATCTCTAGCTTCTAAGGTAGGCAGCTAGAAATACAGGCAAAGAATTTCAGGTTCACAAAAGTGAAATCAAGGGACATCTGCTAATCCCTGTTCACTCTCTAATATTCCTGTGTCTTTCTAGGTAACATAGAATTGACAGAATTTGCCATAAAAATATTGTTCACTTCATGCTTAATTATTTAATAATAGCATCTTAGCTCTTTCACTGACTAGCTATGTGACTTGGCAAGTTGCTTGACTTCCTTCTGCTTCCTTGTGTGTAAAATAGGGGCACACACTTACTATAGCAGTGGTCATTGTTATCTTCTTTGTGCTTGTGCTCTGTCCTGTCCTACTCTTTGCAACCCCTTGAACTGTACAGTGCCTGGCTCCTCTGCCTATCAGATGTTTTCAGGCAAGAATACTGGAGTGGGTTGCCAGTTCCTTCTCCAGGGGATCTTCGCCACCCAGGGACTGAACCGTGTCATCTCCTGTGCCTTCCGCACTAAAGGCAGATTCTTTACTACTGAGCCATCAGGGAGGCCTGATTATTGTTATACTATCCACCAAACACTCTGGCTTCCCTCATAGCTCAGTTGATAAAGAATCAGCCTGCAATGCAACAGACCCCAGTTCGATCCCTGGGTCAGGAAGATCCACCGGAGAAGGTAATAGCTACCCATTCCAGTATTCTGGCCTGGAGAATTTCATGGACTGTATAGTCCATGGGGTCACAAAGGGTGGGACACTACTGAGTGGCTTTCACTTTCATCTTCAAACTTCCTATTCCCAGTACTTCTGGATACACCATGGGGTTGAACTCCGTGCCCTGCCCTCTTGAAGTTGGGTAATGCCAGCTGATTAGTTCTGAGCAATGAGTTGGGAGCAGAAGTGAAATTTGCTGGCTGCAGGTTTGAGACTCTCAAGGTTTCCTCTTTGCTGCTGACTACTCTGTCATCAGCTGATGGAACAGGGCCCACAGCCACCATCAGTGGATATGGTGGGTTATAAACAACTGAGATTACAGGTTGTTGACTACCCTGACTAATGGACTCACTGGTAGGTCTGTGGTGAGGACTCAATGGGATAATATATTTGAGCAATTGCTCTACTTACCTTCTGTCACAGTATAAAGTGCTAAATACATATATATTTGAACTGTGGTGTTGGAGAAGACTCTTGAGAGTCCCTTGGACTACAAGGAGATCCAACCAGTCCATCCTAAAGGAAATCAGTCCTGGATATTCATTGGAAGGACTGATGCTGAAGCTGAAACTTTGGCCACCTGATGGAAAGAATTGACTCACTGAAAGACCCTGACGCTGGGAAAGATTGAAGGTGAGAGGAGAAGGGGATTACAGAGGATGAGATAGTTGGATGGCATCACCAACTCAATGGACATGAGTTTGAGTAAGCTCTGGGAGTTGGTGATGGACAGGGAGGCCTGGTGTGCTGCAGTCTATGGGGTCACAGAGTTGGACACAACTGAGCAACTAAACTGAATTGAACATATATGTTTCCATCTTTCAGGAAGGCATTATTGGACTTTTCTGTCCAAATATTTGCATTTGTGTAGCCTTCAGGATTTAATTTTCAAGCCTGGGATTGAATGATACAATCTACCTTTAGAAGTATCAACTCTTGATATTTTACTTAAACGTGAAAATTATTAATCAGCAAGTTATAAATCATATTTTCACTTCATGATAATTGATGATATACCAGAACCTCTAAGAACTTAACACTACTTTGCTCATAAAGGTAAAATAGTAATGGTTAAAAACATGCCTAATCTTTTCAGTAAATACCACATGATTTATTCAGCTCTTACCAAATAAAGTGAGGGAAATCTAAACTAGTTTATACCCGTTAAACAAGTGTTTAGTTTTAGTACATAATAAATTGCAAAGCCTGGATTTAAAGGAGAAAGAAGAAATAATATTCTAAAATAATATCAGTTATTCCTTTCTCTCATTGCCATTTTTTCAAACATTTATGTTCTACCTATAAATATGCAAGAGTATAAATTATGACTAATTCTATTTTTACTGCTTCACGGTAAATATTTTGCTGAATGTGTGGGATTTTAATCTCCGGTGCATTGTGTACTAAAAGATAATAGATCTGGCAACAGAAATGGATAGTTACATTCCATTAAAAACCACCTCTATAATTCATAACTGGACTTAAGTTCTGTTCCCAAACCAATGATACACTTACCTTCCAAACAGTCTAAAATAAATTTTCCAGTTATTATTTCCAGAGCCATGTCTTCCTCTATTTTAAGACTGAAATATCTGTATTATTTTCCATGGGTTCTCTAAATAATAAGTAAATGTCTTGACAATAAGTGTGATTTGTTAAATTCAGTGATCTTTCAATAAAAGGTGATTTGATTATTTAACTACTCAAATTATCCATCATTATGCCATTTATTTAATTTTATATATTTTTAAATATATTTTTCTTATAAAAGGAATACATAATCATACAGAAGAAAATACTACAAATTAAGAGGAAAGAAAAAAGTCACACATTATTTCAGCCCTAGAGAAAACCAGTTACCCTCCTGAGGACTTTTTATTCTAATTCTTTTCTTCTATATGTATTTGCCATTAAGGTACAATGCAAATATAAAGTAATATACACTTGTTCTTTTTAGTAAACTGCAAGGTCCTACTGCATAGTACAGGGAACTATATTCAATATCCCATGATAAACCCTAATGGAAAATAATATGAAAAAGAAAATATATATGTGTGTGTGTGTGTGTGTGTGTGTATAACTGATTCACTTTGGTGTACAGCAGATATTAACACAACAATTTGTAACTATTATTCAATAAAAGTAAATAATAATAGTATATACTGATTTTTAGTCTTTGTTCTTGATTATAAATGTAACCTATGGCTCCCTACGGGGCTTTCCAGGTGGCACTAGTGGTAAAGAACCCACCCCTCAATGCAAGAGATTGGGAGACATGGATTCAATCCTTGGGTTGGAAAGACCCCTGGAGGAGGGCATGGCAAGCCTCTCCAGTATTCTTACCTGAAGAATTCCATGGACAGAAGAGCCTGGCGGGTTTTAGTCCACAGAGGAGGGCATGGCAAGCCTCTCCAGTATTCTTACCTGAAGAATTCCATGGACAGAAGAGCCTGGCGGGTTTTAGTCCACAGAGTTCCCAAGAGTTGGACGCGACTGGAATGATTCAGCATACATGCAGACTGGAAAACAATAACAATACAGAGTGATTGACACTAGTGTTTGAGATAAGCTCAGTCTGCAATAGAACTGGTTGAGTAGAATACAAACCTATCCTGCTGGGGGAGAAAGAGCCAGGAAAACAAGCTTCCTAGAAGCTATGCAGAAGGGCTTCACTTTAATGGAGAGATGAAGCCAAAGACAGGGATGAGGAGAGTCAACAGGGAGCATCCCCTGTCCAGGATCAAAGATAACCCCATGTGGCTGGAAAATGGAATGCAGGAGTACCCAAGGGATGAATGGCGTCGGCGAGAGGAAAGAATCACATGGAGTCTCTTGAAGGCCCAAAGGCAATCTCTGTTTATTGCTTTTAGTTTCTATTCATATAGCACATGTTTTTCTTTGTAATGACTCTAGCAATATTTCACTGTTCAGATCAACATCCCCTGATTGTAAGATGTGTTGAAGGTATTTTCCTAGTCCTTTGTCACATTTTGGTTACATTTTTACCCTGAAACCTGTTTTTATTCTACTAAAACATGGTCTGTGATGTCCTAAATCATATTGTTCCATCTGCTTATTCCGTACAGACTGCTACTTCAGTGAATACAGCATCTTGCTTCAGCAAATAAGCACTACAGTGGCATCTAAGATCAAGAGTTTCTCATAGTATAACCATTGTCACTGGTGGTTTGTTTACCATCTACAGGCATATCACAAGACTATTTCTGGCAGGGTTAAGTCTTTTGCAGTCCACCTTGAAACCATTTACAATATAATTCACATATTTCTTTCTGCCTACTTTTAGATACTAGGGGGCACAAATATCTCTAATGTCCCAATCTTTTTGAGAAAAGGTAATTGGCTTAGTTTTTGTAATTTTCCCTGATACATGACCCAAGTTTTCCAGTTATAAATAATAATCTCCTCATGAAGCCAGGTTACAATAGGCTTAGGGCTTGTTTTCATAATGAACATGGCCTTGTTCCCTGGCTGAGTGTTAGGGACCCATCAGCCAGGGGCCTCAGTAGGCTTAATCATTTTGGAATATTTCTTTGAGACAGAGGATCATTTTTCTGTTCCCCAGACTCTCATAAACTCACTACAGAAGCCCCTTCAAATCCTGCCAACAAAGAAATAAACAGAGCTAGTGACAACAAAAGCATAGAAACAGAAAGGAGTGAAGGTTCTGATCCTGGAGAGGAACCGCTATGCAGTTTCTTCTTGAGTGGTGCCGTGACTTGGTCATCCGGCAGTGATTCCAGAATGGCTCCCGACAATGGAAAGATTTAAACAAGAGATGAGGTGGAAGAAATTGGTACAGGCTTTGCATTCCATAATGAGGAGTCTGATTTTTACGGAGAAGGTAACAAAGCTATTAGGCAGAAGAGTGACCTGATCAGTGTGCATTTAAGCCGGAGCACCCTGGCTGCAGGTGGGAAAGGATGGGAGATAAGGCAAGGCTGAGGCTGAGAGTACAGCTGTGGTAGTCATTCAGATTAGATACAGAGAGGACCGTAGCACAGGCAGCAGTAGTGACTGATGTCAGGGATGTCAAGAGGTTTAGAATATTCCTCACCCCTCCACCTGCCACTCGGGGATTAACCTGGGGTGTTGATCATGTTAGCCTAATTGCTGACAAGACAGGATCTCAAGACTTGCCTCAGTTATCGTCTTTGAAATGAGGTTAAATGAGACAAGAATATATTTTGGATCCTGCTCCTAAGGGATCATCGTATAAGACCTGGGTAAGATTCTGACCCTATAACTGAAGTCAGGCAATAGGGATCTCTGCTACATAGTTTATGAAGAGTGAATGACTCCGAGACCCTTTCAGGGCAACAACCACTGCAGAAGAACTAGAAAAATATTTTGGGCCATGGTGATTTTGGGGAGCTGCAAATTGATAGTAGAATAAGTCTATTCTGAATAATATATTTACTAAATTGTACTCATTCATAGTATGTTAATAAAACAGTTACCGAAATGCATACATGTTTCCTGGATAAACAAATATTGGAGAGGGAGTGAGGACTTACAAATGCCAGGGGACACTGAGGTTCAAGATCAACAGTCTTCTCTGTCTACTTGGGTTGCTACCATGGTTTATTTGCACAGCCCTCTTAAGATGACTGATGCTGAAATCCATCCAAATTTTTTAGCAACAGCACTTATTCCTGTGTATAATTTGGCTGCTAAAGTCTTATTTTGTCTTTAATGATTAGAACTTTCTGAAGCTGGTTTGAGTTGTTTTGTGAGAGGATAATAATTTTGCTGTCACTGGAAGTACTTTTAAAAGCAGGCAGAAAAAAAACACTGGAGGACAAGTTTTAGGCAGGATTCATATACAGGTTAAAATATTGGTTTATATCTTTAGAAAGTTATATTCTTCTGTTGTAGTTATAGTATGATATGCTTATATATTACTTTTCCTTCCTTACTACTCAGCCTTACGTAAACAAAGGCAAATAAGTTGTCAAAGATTTCAGATATAAGGTCAGGTACCTAGAATTCCTCTAACACATGTATTTTAAATTTGCATATGAATGATTAAGTTGGATCTTCCAATGCAACGATTTAAAACCTTAGTTCATCCAGCCTTAACTGAGAGCTAACTCTGTTACCGGACATAAAAACAGATAGTTCACATATAAAGGACTATTGAAAATAGTATCAAATTGCAAACTGAGTACAGGTGTCCACCCTGATTGTAAAGCCTTTGCGATAGAAGAAAGCTGATGAAAATAATGCATCATAGTACAGAAAAATACAAGAATTTCTATCAGAGGAACAAAAATTGTGAAAACAAAATCTCTGGAAGATAGAACACAATTGTTACCCACCAGGGTTCTTGGTCTCCTTAACCAATAGCAATTGATCCGAGGCCAGACAAGAATTTCAGGCAAGACTTCACTGGGGCCCCCGCTGCAGTAGTCCAGAGGAGAAAAGACGGCCTTGCTTACTTACTCCCCAAAGAGGGGAGCAATTTTTCCTCATAGGGAGTGGAGGTAGGAGTGTATCTAGCGGTTGGTTAGGAGGGGTGGCTTAGGCGGTTCGCCCATCGCTGTGGTGGTGTTGAGTGCAGGGTGTATGTGCAGCACCCTGCCTTTGCTCCCAACACCCTGCTTGTGCTCCCAGCTCTCCAGAAGAGGCAATTGGTCTTTTTGTATCTTATTGTCCATAATTTGCCCCAACTGCACTGGCTGCAGTTATTTTTAGTCCCTTGTAGTTTCTTTGTATTTTGTTGAGTGAGGGGGGTGTATATACTCCTCCAGGTGCAAGCTCTGCAGCCAACTGACCCAGGTTCCAGGTCCCAGCCCGTCTTCTAATTAAGTGCAAAGAAGATGACCACTCCAAATATACATGGGAGACAATGATTCTTTCAAAAGTCGGAAATATTGGAGACACCCAAAAAAGATGATGCCGTTGATGGGGGAAGTATGATGGAAGGAAACCCTGCCACTGTATGATGACAAATGATGCTATTTCCATTGATAAGGTTTTGAGAAATCTTTTAAGAAGTGAGGTCTGAGATGGCTTTATGGTCTTTTAAAGTCTTTAGACTTCTCTCCAGCACTGCCTATTGCACAAACTCAAGATGAAGCCCCATGTCCCTTGGGAGTATAACACGTTGGAAAGAAAATACAGAACTCAAGCAATTTCACAGTGACTCTACAGCTAGAAAAAAATCACAAACTCCTTTAAGTCCTTCTCAACACCACTAATTATTTACAGAACATTGATATCCTAAGTCAAACCTTGTGACTAGGATCCAAGAGATATGGAATTACCTGCCAGCTGAGAGGCAGGACAAAGTGGGTAAGTTTGTAATTCAAAAATTTGAGAAATCCAGTTCCAGATATTTGAATTGTCATCCTCATCATCTTTAGACGGGACTCGAGCTTTTTATGTCTCCAGCGAGATGTCTTCTTTCCTAAGGAACTAGAATAGAAAAAATCTAGGATGAAAGCTGGGAACTCTCAAAGCAGCAGCAGGTGAAAATGGGGTTAGGACATTTTTCCCCAGTCAAGAGATTTTATCGCTTTACAATATCACAAGTCCAAAGAATCATTGATATCTTGCTGCTTCTATACCTGGGCAACCTAGATCTTATTAATCAGCCTACTGATCTGTTCCTTTTTCAAAAACATAGATAGCATCCAAAAATTTTCTGATATTGTTTTTAAGTATGTGATACAAATTCAATGCGATTTCCTTTAAGAATTAACTCATCTTTCTGGGTTTGAGATACTGAACAAGTAACACTTGGCCTCATCAGAAACATGTAGATGTATTTTTCACACTCCCCAATTTTGGATTGCCACCAAAAAACTCATCTCCTGAATAATGATACTGATGTGGAGGTAAGTATACACAGATCTCTTTTTGTAACAGAAGCTCAGTGCAACACCCTTGACCATGGTCTATACACAACTACAGACAGTGTGAATTGTTACTAGTTCCTTTCTATTTCCCCATTCTTTGTCCAGTCTGGAGCCTCATCTTTTTCTTTCCAAGTGACTGAGTCCCACATTGTTGTTGTTGTTTAGTCACAAAGTTGTGTCCGACCCTTAGTGACTCCAAGGACTGCAGCCTGCCAGGTTCCTCTGTCCATAGGATTTCCCAGGCAGCAGTACTGGAATGGGTTGCCATTTCCAAGGAGGAATCTTCCTGACCCAGAGATCAAACCTGCATCTCCTGCACTGGCAGGCAGATTCTTTACCACTAAGCCACTAGGGAAGCCCTGAATTCTACATTAGTATGATTTAAGTCTCTCTGCAGGTTGCCTCTGGGGCCCTTCATAGTGACCGTGGGGCCTTTCAGAGTGATGTTGACATTTTTTGCAATGTTGACAGCCAAGATTGCTGAGAATAGTCTTCATTCTCATAGTAGATGCAGTAAAAAGTGTGGGATTAGGACATTTGACTAGTGAGTGGATAAACAGAAATTGACTAGAAGATAGAAACATGATGGTGAAAGGGCAACAAATGGAAAATTTGAAAGTTCACCCTGAAGGATGGCTAGCAACAATTTTATTCTGAATGATTATGTGACTGCTAGGAATCACTCTTTAAACACCTAGAATTTAGATTTTCTTATGTAGATGCAGAATTTCAATGGCAAAACTGACGCAGAAGACTTCAGGACCACTCCCATCTCTTCACCTGGCTTCTTCCCACTCTCTTGGTTTGAACTTTAAGATTAAATCTAAAAAGGTTTTCCCTGATGACTTGGCAACTGGGGCTTATATAGTTCATTGGAATGCAATACATGTGCATCCCCAAATCAAATGATTAGATAATGATGAGCCCCCAGTGCTATTCATAGACGTTTGCGTCCCCAGTAGACACTGTCAGACCACCTGTGTCTTGCCCAGCCCTGTCTTCCAACTCTTCTCTCCACTGAAAGCCTCTTATAAACCTCCTACCACTTGCCCTGAGGGCTTTTTCTGGTTGCAAGGGCATGATCCAGTGTGCGGGTTGCAGGTATCTGTGAATCAATACCCCCAGAAGCAGCCTTCAACAGGCATCCAATGGAAAATGTCAGATACAGACCCCAAACCTCACCTCTCAGGTGGAGCAACACTGAGGTATGTTATGCAAAGTCCCTTCAGAGTGCCCAGAGGCCTGAGCCCCATCCCCCGTGTCAGGAATTCTGCTCATTTCCATGATCTTCTATTGTTTTCTTTCCTTCCTTATCTCCTTCCCCACTTGCCTTCCAGGAGTCTCTGGGATCATCCTCCAAATAAACTGCTTGAACTTATCTCAGAGTCTACTTCTAGGGAGACTCATCCTAAATCAGCATTTTTCCACATAAAATGAATGGGGGAGGGGGGAGAGGGATAAATTAGGAGTTTGTGATTAACAGATACATACTACTATATAAAAAATAGCTAACCAACAAGGACCTATGGTACAGAGAACTATACTCAATATAGTATAGTAATAATCTATAAGGAAAAGAATCTAAAAAAGAATATATGTATATGTGTCTGCGTATATATTCATCATGTTGCTATATACATAAACAAATGCAACATTGTAAATTGATTGTACTTCATTTTAAATTTAAATGATTTAAATTTAAAACATTGTAAATTGATTATACTTCAATTTAAAAAAAAGAAAATGGGCAAAATATGAAAGAAAATAGATGAAGATGAATTGGGACTAACAATGACTGATGATTAGGAATTAAGAATAGCCACAATTAAAAACTGCAGCGACCACCCCAGGGATGCACTAATCATTGTTTTTCCCAAGCCTTGGGAGAATTCATACTCCCTGTCTGTGTACATTTTCCAGGGAGGAAGCTGATATCCATCAGAATCCAGAATTAACTGTTCTTAATAAATTCTAGTGTCATGCTATTTAAAATGTATGAAGTTCCAGTTTAAGATGGCAAAGTAGAAGGACATTCTCTCATCTCCTCCTGCAATAACACCAAAATTGCAACTAGCTGTTTAATAACCAACAACAGACGGACGCTAGAACCCACCAAAAAAAGATACCCCACGTCCAAAGACAAAGAAGAAGCCACAGCAAAATGGGAGGAGGAGCACAATCACAATAAAATCAAATGCCATACCTATCAGGTGGGTAACCCCAAAACTGGAGAACAATAATAGCAAAGAAGTTCTCTCACTGTTGTGAAGGTTCTTAACCCCATGTCAGGCTTCCCAGCCTGGGGATCTGATAAAGGGATTGGGAATCCCTTGAAGGCCAGTGGGATTTGATTGTAGGTCTTCTGTAGGACTGAAGGAAACAGAAACTCCAGTCATCAAGAGCACAGACAAAATCTTGCCCCAATCAAGACCCAGAGGAAAGGAACAGTGTCCCCACAGGCAACTGAACCAAAACTACTTGCTAGTGGTGGAGGGTCTCCTGTGGAGGCATGGGTTGGCAGGGGCTCACCACAGGGACTGGGGCACTTGCAGTATCTGACTGGAAAAGTCCTCCTTGGCATAATCCCTCTTGAGGTTTACCATTAACCTTACCATAGAGCCTGTAGAACCCATGGCTATATTGCCTCAGACCAAACAACTACCAGGGAGAGAGTGCAACCCTGCCCATCAGCAGATTTACTTTACTGAGCAAGACCCTGCCTACCAGAGCAAGACCTAGTTTTTCCTATGCCAGTCCCTCCCATCAGGAAGCTTACACAAGCCTCTTAGCCTCATCTATAGAAGGAAGACAGAAGACGCAAAAAGAAGCAAAGTCCTGTGGAACAAAACACATATCACAGATAGTTAATCATGATGACAAATCATAAAGTTATGTCCCAGATGAAAGGACAAGATAACCCCCCCAAAAAAATAACTAAATGAAGTGGTGATAGGCAACCTTTCAGAAAAAGAATTCAGAATAATGATAATGAAGATGATCCAGAATCTTGGGGAAACAATGGAGGTGATGAAAGAAATATTTACCAAAGACCTGGAAGAAATAAAGAACAAACAAACAGAGATAAATAATACACTAGAAGGAATTAATAGCAGAATAACTGAGGCAGAAGAATGGATAAATTACCTGGAAGACAGAATAGTGGAACATTACCTGGAAGACAGAACAGAAAATAGAAAGAATGAAAATAATGAAGAATGAAGACAGCCTAAGAGACCTAGGACAACATTAAAGGCACCAACATTTCCATTACTGGGGTCCCAGAAGGAGAAGAAATGGAGAAAGGACCTGAGAAAATATTTGAAGAGATAATAGCTGAAAACTTCCCTAACATGAGAAAAGAAATAGTCAACTAAGTCCAGGAAGCACAGAGAGTTCCAGGCAGGATAAATCCAAGCATGAACATACCAAGACACATAGTAGTCAAATTGACAAAAACTAAAGACCTAGATAAAATATTAAAAGCAACAAGGGGAAAAGACAAATAACATACAAGGGAACTCTCAGCAGCCTATCAGCTGATTTCGCCACAGAAACACTACAAATCAGAAGGGAATGACACAATATATTTAAAGTGATGAAAGGGAAGAAACTACAACCAAGAATACTCTACCCAGCAAGACTGTTATTCAGATACAATGGAGAAATCAAAACTTTCCAGACAAGCAACAGTTAAAGGAATTTGGCACCACCAAACCAGCTTTACAACAAACGCTAAAGAAACTTCTCTAGGCAAGAAACACAAGAGAAGGAAAAGACCTACAGAAAATAAACCCAAAATAATTAATAAAATGGTATTAGGATCATATATATTGATAATTATCTTAAATGTAAATGGATTGAATGCACGAACCAAAAGACACAGACTGGCTGGGCGTATGAAAACATGCTCATGTATGCGCTTCTACTTATGACATTACTCTGCTTGACTTTCCCAAATTGTATATAATTATTTTGTACTGTTAATCATGTTTCCATGATGGCCTGCAATTATAATTATCTTTTATTTTATGTCTGACTATTGATTGTGCAAACTGATAAACATCTTTCACTATTGTGATTATGTAATTTTACTAACTTCATACCATTGTATCATGATTGGTCAACAGAAAAATAATAACACTCTTTATCACTAAAACTATCATTACTAGAAAATTTGTAATCACTTTTTAAAATCCAAATGAATATCAGAATTATCTTGAGATTTTTTGAAAAATACAAATGCCCAGGTATTGCTTTGTTTTTTTCCAGAGCTCCAGATGTGTTTCTAGTGAGCAGTTGTGTGTAAAAACAACTGGACTATATGTTGATCTTTTATTTTTTATCAAGTTTGTTTCACTTTTTCTATTTCACATTCAGTGCTCCCATTTCATTTAGTTTATATTTTTCAACTGCTCAATCTCTTCTTTCTTTCTTTGATGTTCTTTCTCAAGCCTTAATCAAGCACAGTAGAAACTTTTGTATACCTATACATAAGTAATATGTATAATATATATTTTAGAAAACATATGAATTTTTTCCTAACTAAAAAATTCATGACATTTTGACTCCACTTGTTTGACTTAATATGAACAGAATGCTATATTTCTAATTTTAAAAAATAGATATGCCACAACACCAACTGTATAGTACAGGGAGCTATAGTCAATTCTTACAATAACCTATAATGAAAAATAATTTCAAAAACAATGAATGTGTATATGTATAACCGAATCATCTTGCTCTGCACCTGAAATATTGTAAGTCAACTATACTTCAATAAAATATATTTTTAAGAGAAATAGTAAAATAAAACCCTTAAAAAATAATTAACTAACAAAATAAAATGTATGAATACTGAATTTTAGTAACAGTGAATTCCTCACATAGTCATGTCCTAGTAAGTAGTGTGTGTGCTAGTATGTAGCACTAGTTGTATAGGTACAATATGAAATGGTGTCATATGTTACAAGCTCTGTGTTTTTCCGGTTTGGTCCTTTAAGACTCACGGAAGCCTTTTGGATACTACTCTGCACTTTCACAATCCCTGCACTAGAGATCATAGAGGGGGAAAGGCCTATTACTGCAAGCAAATGCCCACTGCTGCCTTGGTGCCCTGGCCAGGGGACAGAACACACTTTGAGTTGCCAGTCCTTGAAAGAGCAAACATACCTTCAGGAGAAAAAAAAAAAAAAAAAGAATACACAACAGTCTCACTAACATTCTGTTTAATATTTACTCTTCTCCTTCTTGGGTCAAGGCTGTGGAATATAAACTGGGTTCCTGCCAGGTTCTTACCACTTCCAACAATCATTTTTCAGAAAGTTGTGTTTTTTGGAAGAGATTTTAAGAAGTAGTACCTGGGAGGAAATCAGCCATGCTTATGCTGTTGAGCGATTCTAGTATGTTTGAGGGGGGAACCGCACTGCCTGTAGATGTTAAATCATTCACTGGAGAGAACTTCCTTTGGGTGCAGATTTTCTTATTCTCCACCAGCAGCAACTATTTTTCCAGCTGTTTGTGGCTTTCCCTGGTGGCTCAGGTGGTAAAGAAGCTGCCTGTAATGTAGGAGACCTGGGTTCAGTCCCTGGGTGGGGAGATTCCCCTGGAGAAGTGAAAGGCTGCCCACTCCAGGATTCTGGCCTGGAGAATTGCATGGACAGAGGAGACTGGCAAGCTATAGTCCATGGCATCACAGAGAGTAAGCACGACTGAGCAACTAACACACACACACACACACACACACACACACACACACACACACACACACACACTCCGCATATGTGTTTGCAAGTTTTTCTCCCCCATCTAGACCGTTAATAAGTGGAGAGTGATGACCACACCTAATCTATCTCACCCTGCCCAGAACAGTGCAGGTCAATAAGGCAAGAGAGGAAGCCCTGCTCCCTTACCGGGAGGGAAGAAGGGGCTCCAAGGCGGGACCTCCTGCAGCGCCCCCCATAGTCCTCACCTATCGGTCTGAATTCACGACCACTGGTTTGGCTTTCTTCTCTTTCTGAACAGGTTTCCCCCATTCCTTTAGGGTCTCCCTGAAGCTCTTCCTAAATAAATCATTTAAGCATGATTCTCATCTCAAGGTTTTCTTCTGGGGAATCTCCAAATGACAACTCAGAGGACTGAGAATCAAAGCACTGAGAATATGCAAATTAGCGCTACCATCTTGTCTTAGGGGTCCTTGATTTCCAAAGAGGAGAAATCCACTCAAATTAACTTGGATGGAGAGTTTATAGAAGACTTGAATCCCAGAGGCACACCACTGCAGGAATTAGAAAGTCACCTTAAACTTGTTGGGTGAATCTCTTCTCTGATTCTCTCAGCACTTGTACTCAACCTTTTTTGCTGCAATTAATATTCTATATGATGCTGTAGTCTAATGTGCTGTGTTTGTACATGTCTGCAACTTATGAAGAGAACCGAACTCTCACCCTGGCTTTACAGAGAACAAACTTATTCAGTCTCTTAGTGTCCTAGGTCCAAGTGTCAGGGGAGAAAATTCAAAATACGACTTTGTAGGCCACCTGGGGTAGGTATCTGCTCCATGACAATCAGATGTGGCCTCGCAAGCAGGGTCACCTGCTCCAACATAGCCACTTCTTCAACAGTACTGGGGACATGGGTGGGCTTTTTCAAAACAGATTGTATATTCAAGGCAACAGGCAATCTTTAGGACAATAACAAGCCAAGATTTTTTTGCCTTCAAACATCTCAGTGTTTGCCCTGCCCTACCCAATCAAGTATGGAGAACACACACACACACACACACACACACACTCCATTGAACATATTCTATCAACTCCAATTTCATGGGCTTATTCACCACATGACAACTTGCTAAGTTAACTTTGCCTCCACGCTGTCTGTCTCATTGGTCCTCAGATAATATGGGCTTTGGCTTTGTTTCTACAAACACTATTCTTCCTTTATTTTCTACCTTCTCCATGAAACCTTTCCCAAGAATTCCAATCCTCCCCTAATACCAATGCACCATTGCATTTTGTCCATTTGCCTGTGTTGCATGGTAGAACCAAGGTCATCCTCCCTACTTAGTAAGAACCTCAGATCAGGGGGACGTCATGCTTCCTATTTCCACTGATTTCCCTACAGCACTTGGCATCATTCCGAACGCACAGCCAGCAAAACATAGCGGCTCCTGCTTCACATACCGATTGAAGTAACTTACTTCAATGCTGGAAGTAAGATTTTGTTCCTCATGGCTGGAACAAAAAGCCTTTGCATTACCTCCTCTCCTGTGGCACCACTGCAGCAGGAGCTGTCTCTACTTCCAACCGCCAGGATCTGCATCTCTCACCAGAGGTCATTCTTCCAAACAGCAGAAAGTGACCCTGGCCTCAGGCACACTAGACTGGACAATCTAGGTAGTTAACCGCTGAAAACCCTCAACCAGTCATGCTTAGAGGTAGGTGGATATATAATCCAGCTCCCACTGCCTCCATAAGTTGACACTGAGTTGTCTGCAGTAACTCCCAGAGTTCCCTGTTGGGCTTCAGCTCTGATCATCCACGATGGTAACCTACTCCATAAGGCTGCCTGCCCTTCCTGTCACCTCCACACTGCTATACTAGTGTTACCTGGGACTGCTTCCCACGTAAACGACTCACACTTAAATTATCTCAGGGCTTGCTACAAGATGACATTCAATAAGTACTCGTGGAATGAATGAAGAAGTGATTTCACTGTTTCCATCACAGGCGAGAAACCAGGTGAGAGGCAAGGGTATTTCTCAAGCCTGGGAGGATAGAACTTTCAATTTCCATGTGCAGCTCAAAATTGGAAATTACAAAAGGAGAGGCTGCCTGGGAATCAGTTTAAAACAGCAGTCCCAACCTTTTGGGCACCAGGGACCAGTTTTTTGGAAGACAATTTTTTCATGGACGAGGCTAGGGTGATAGTTTGGGGATGATTCAAGTACATTACCTTTATTGTGTACTTTATTTCTATTATTGTTACATCAGCTCCACCTCGGATCATCAGACATTAGATCCCAGAGGATGGGACCCTTGATTTAAAACGAACAGCACTGCATCGTTTGGGCAGCTGTGACATTCAGAGTATGCAGCTAGGTCTAGAGGAGGCAAGTTCTGTGATAATGTACAGTAGGAAGACAACACAGCTGCTTAAAATTTTCTGGCCCAGTTTGGGTTGGGCATTGCATATCTTGGCTTCCCAGAAGCCAGACCTCTAGTTTTCTTGGTTTCCACTAATATATGACAGAGGAATCTAGGTAAAATAATAACTACTCAGACTTTTTGCTAACCTTGATGAGCTACATTTGACTTGAGCTATAAAATCAGCAAAACATACCCTTTCTTGCATCTTAAAGTTTACAACAATTTCTACCTGTTAAAATAGCTTACCAGAAATGAAGCAGACAAAAGCCACATAAAAGCTTCAAGGATGATGGGAAAAAACAGTTAACCAGACCAACTAGAAAGGCAGCTTGAATATTTCTGATGGCTGATTGCATAACCACCAAGTTCTCAAATGTTTAATAGGTTAGTCCTTTGTTTGCTGGAGGAATGCAATTGCTCAATGAAATGTGAAAAGACAAGGACCATTTTCATGATTATCTACCAAGTTCTTGCTTTAACTTGTTTGCTTAATCAAATGTCTACTTATGATCTCTTTAGGAGGTTCTGAATTTCATTAGCTCTTTCCTTAAAGTTAATCTACTCAGGAAGAAGGATTATTCATCACAGATCAGTGCACATGAGCACTTTCTAATAATTAGTTGCAAGCCCCAGTTTCTAGACAACTAGCCAGTCCCTATATCATTCCTTGACCCACTCTACCAATCCTAATCATTTTAACATATATATTTTTTATAGTTTTTAATTTTTAAAGTCCTTATTGAATTCGTTACAATATTGTTTCTGCATTATGTTTTGGTTTTTGGCCACAAGACATGTGGGATTTTAGCTCCCTTACTAGGTACTGAATCCTTATCCCCTGCACTGGAAGGTAAAGTCTTAACCACTGGACCATCAAGGGAGTTCCTTAACATGTGTTATTGTAATTCATTTTTAAAAAGTATATATAGTTCTATGAAAGATACAATTGACAGTTTGATAAGGATTGCATTGAATCGTAGATTGGAGGGATAGGATGGGGGAGAGGATGGAGGCTAGAGAGGAAGCGGATGTATGTATAATTGCGGCTGATTTGTGTTGTTGTATGGTGGAAAGTAACACAACAGTGTGGAAATAAAAAAAAAAGAATATATGTATATGTGTGTGTGTGTGTGTGTGTGTGCACATACCCAGTTGAATCACTTTTATGTACACCAGAAACTCACATAGCATTGTAAATCAACTATACTTCAATAAAATAAAAATTTTAATTATATGTAAAGAAGAGGAAACCCCCTTATACTGTTGGTGGGAATGCAAACTAGTACAGCCACTATGGAGAACAGTGTGGAGATTCCTTAAAAAACTGCAAATAGACCTGCCATATGACCCAGCAATCCCACTGCTGGGCATACACACCGAGGAAACCAGAATTGAAAGAGACACGTGTACCCCAATGTTCATTGCAGCACTGTTTACAATAGCTAGGAAGCAACCTAGATGTCCATTGGCAGATGAATGGATAAGAAAGCTGTGGCACATATACACAATGGAATATTATTCAGCTATTAAAAAGAATGCATTTGAATCAGTTCTAATGAGGTGGATGAAACTGGAGCCTATTATACAGAGTGAAGTAAGTCAGAGAGAAAAACACCAATACAGTATATTAACACATACATATAGAATTTAGAATGATGGTAACAATGACCCTATATGTGAGACAGCAAAAGAGACACAGATGTAAAGAATAGACTTTTGGACTCTGTGGGAAAAGGCAAGGGTGGGATGATCTGAGAATAGCATTGAAACATGTATATTATCATATGTAAAACAGATCTCCAGTCCAGGTTCAATGCATGAGATAGAGAGCTCAGGGCTGGTGCACTGGGATGACCCTGAGGGATGGGATGGGAGGGAAGTGGGAGAGGGGTTCAGGAGGGGGAACACATGTACACTCACGGCTGATTCATGTGAATGTATGGCAGAAACCACTACAATACTGGAAAGTAATTAGCCTCCAATTAAAATAATTAATTTACCAAAAAAATTATATATAAATATATAACAATTTTTAGTATTATTTTGTGCATACTTTTAAATTATTTCATAAGTGTCATGAATAAAAGGATATTTGACAAAAGCTGGAAGATAAGACACAAAGTTACTGCCAAAGATGATGCATCTTAAGAAAGAAAGAGAGGATAATAACCCCCTTACTTCTCCCTGTCTTTGCTCTTCTGTCTCCTGGGCACACTTCCCATGGGCCGAATCCAGCCAGAAGTCAATTGGCTAAGAAATCTGAGAAATGTAGCTTGCAGGATGAGCCCCTTTCAATGCAAAAGAGACAGGGAAGAGTGGAGAATGGAGCTGAAAGCAAGTGGATAAATGCTTTGCAGGGTACATTCTGGATTTACAATGAAGTTCTTTAAAAACCCTGCAATTTTCAGCTTTCCAGAAGGAGGGTCATATACTTCTGTCTCATCATCTGATTGTGCCAAAGGACATTTGAAAGCTTACAAGGAAATTCTAAAGAAGTCCCTGGCCTGGGAAGGGGACCCAATGGGACCAGGGCCCCTCAGTTGGCACATCCCTTGGAGATCAAATCCTCATTTAACCCTTCTGCTCATCTTCCAGCTTCTGAGTGGGAAGGATACTAGAATCATGATCTCTGAAAAGTGGGAGCCGCTGTTCAGTCTCTATGTTGTGTCTGATGTTTTGCAACCCCATGGTCTGCAGTGCACCAGACTTCCCTGTCTTTCATTATCTCTCAGAGTTTCCTCAAACTCATATCCACTGAGTTGGTGATGCCATCCAACCAACTCATTCTCTGTCACTCCCTTCTCATCCTACCCTCAATTTTTCCCAGCAGCAGGGTCTTTTTCAGTGAGTGAGCTCTTCACATCAGGTGCCCGAAGTATTGAAGTTTCATCTTCAGCAAGTAGGAAAGTGGGAGAAATAAAGCAAAATGGAGGCTTTGCAAGGTTGCCAGTATTTCAATAAAAATATCAGACATAACAGAAGATTGACAAGACAGCGACAAAAATCAGTTCAGTTCAGCCGCTCAGTCATGCCCAACTCACTGAGACCCCATGGACTGTAGCACAACAGGCCTCCCTGTCCATCCCCAACTCCGGGAGCTTACTCAAACTCATGGCCATCAAGTTGGTGATGCCATCCAACCATCTCATCCTCTGCCACCCCCCTTCCTCCCACCTTTGATCTTTCCCAGCATCAGGGCTTTTATGGATGAGTCAGCTCTTCGTATCAGGTGGCCAAAGTAATGGAGTTTCAGCTTCAGCATCAGTCCTTCCAATGAATATTCAGGACTGATTTCCTTTAGGATGGACTAGTTGGATCTCCTCGAAGTCCAAGGGACTCTGAAGAGTCTTCTTCAACACCACAGTTCAAAAGCACCAATTCTTCAGCATTCAGCTTTTTTTTATGGTCCAACTCTCACATCCATACATAACTACTGGAAAAACCATAGCTTTGACTAGATGGGCCTTTGTTGGCAAATTAATGTCTCTTCTTTTTTTTTTTTTTATTTTCTTTTTTTTTTTTTTATTATTGTTTTTGCCATACATTGTCATGATATCACCATGGGTTTACATATGCTTCCCCTCCGGGTCCCCCCTCCCTCCTCCCTCCCCCCCCGGGAAATCTCGCTGCACCAGTCCCGAGCATCAATCCTGGGCTGGCGATTGATTAGACACATGACAATTAACATGCTTCAATGCCCTTCTCCCATCTCATCCCACCCTTACCCTCATCCACAAAGTCCACGAGTCTATTCTATACATCTGCGTTCCTTTTGTTGTCTCCCATGTTGGGTTCTCATTACTGTCTTTCTAAATTCCATATATATGTGTTAATATACTGTATTGTTGTTTTTGCTTCTGGCTTACTTCACTCTGGATAATGGGCTCCAGTTTCGTCCATCTGAGTAGAATTGCTTCAAATGAATTTTTTTTT
>ML663049.1:143549-241571 GCA_007570785.1 Antilocapra americana
GAGCATCAATCCTGGGCTGGCGATTGATTAGACACATGACAATTAACATGCTTCAATGCCCTTCTCCCATCTCATCCCACCCTTACCCTCATCCACAAAGTCCACAAGTCTATTCTATACATCTGCGTTCCTTTTGTTGTCTCCCATGTTGGGTTCTCATTACTGTCTTTCTAAATTCCATATATATGTGTTAATATACTGTATTGTTGTTTTTGCTTCTGGCTTACTTCACTCTGGATAATGGGCTCCAGTTTCGTCCATCTGAGCAGAATTGCTTCAAATGAATTTTTTTTTAATGCTGAGTAATATTCCATTGTGTATATATACCACAGCTTTCTTATCCATTCATCAGTTGATGGGCATCTAGGTTGCTTCCATGTCCTGGCTATTGTAAACAATGCAGCGATGAACATTGGGGTGCACGTGGCTCTTTCAATTCTGGTTTCCTCGGTGTATATGCCCAGCAGTGGGATTGCCGGGTCATATGGCAGGTCTATTTGCAGCTTTTTAAGGAACCTCCACACTGTTTTCCATAGTGGCTGTACTAGTTTGCATCCCCACCAACAGTGTAAGAGGGTTCCCTTTTCTCCACATCCTCTCCAGCATTTATTTCTGCCGGTAGATCAGACTGCCATCCAAATGTCTCTTCTTTTTAATATGCTGTCTAGGTGGGTCATAGCTTTTCTTCCAAGGGGTAAGCATCTTTTAATTTCATGGTTGCAGACACCAACTGCAGTGATTTTGGAGCCAAAAAAAATTAAGTCTCTCACTGTTCCCATTGTTTCCCCATCTATTTGTCAGGAAGTGGACTGGATGCCATGATCTCAGTTTTCTAAATGTTGAGTTTTAAGACAGCTCTTTCATTCTCCTCTTTCACTTTCATCAAGAGGCTCTTCAGATCTTCTTTGCTTTCTCCCATAAGGGTGGTGTCATCTGCACATCTGTGACAGATATGCAATATGCACAGATTTCTGAAAACAATCCACAATAACTCTTATTTTGCATTAAATAGATAATTTCCCTTTTGTTCTATTTATTTATTTTTGGTTGTGTCCATGGTCTGTGGGATCTTAGTTCCCCAACAGGGACTGAACCCATGCCCACAGTGGAAGCTCAGAGCCTTAACCACTGGACCACCAGGGAAGTTCCTTTTCCTTTTTAGAATAACATTTTCAGAAATTCATGCTTTTTACCCTTCAATCAGAAGAGTATCACTTAGACCAAGAGAACAAACAAAAGGACTATTCACTGATCTAATAGCATGAAAAACAATCAAAACTGCTTAGTTAGATTGTTGCAGATCTTTATAAGGAAGACTAACATAAGAGGGGTTGTTGGTATGTTTCTTCAGTATTTTTCCAGAGTGAAATCTCAAATCCTGAACACTCTCAGGTTCACAGGTTTGATAAACTCCATCCTACAGAATACAAGTAGGGTCTTCAGGTCACAATTTAGACAGAAACTATACACCAGCACCATCCAATAGAAATATAAAATGAGCCATATTAAAAAAGTAAGTGGTGGGTGAAATGAGTGAAGATGGTCACTCATTTTTTAGGTACAAATTTGTACTTTCTAGCTACAAATTTCTAATTATAAAATAACTCATGGGGATATAATGTACAACATGGCGACTATAATGATGCTCTATTGCATATTTGAAAGTAGCTAGAAGGGTGGATCTTGAAAAAACCAAAAACATGAAACTGGTGAAATTAATTTTAAGAGTGTTTTAAATTCAGTACATCAAAAATATAATTTCAACATGCAATCAATATAAAATTTAATTAATAAACTAATTTTGCTTTCCTTCTAATCTAATCTTTGAAATCTTACATGTATTTTATGCTTTCAGCATGTCTCAATTCAGATACTAAATTTTTATTGGAAATATTTGATTTGTATTTAGATTTTATAAAACATACAGTTGCCAAGAAAAATTCATGTATTCATGTTCTGAAAGCATATTTTTAAAAAATATTTTTCAGTAACTGAATCAAATATCAGTTTTTAAGTTTTAATTAAAATTAAATACAATTAAAAATTCAGTTTTTCACTCATGGCCAAGATTGCTGTGCTTGACAGAGGCATGCTGCTCATGGCTAGTGCATTAAACAGGGAAAAATTCCGTGAGAGACCAGGACTGCAGAAACCTTAGTTTTTATTCTTTTACCTTTAACTTCATTGGGCTACTTTTTGATGGGACCTGTTTTTTTTTCTTTCTTCATAATGATTCATTTGAAGTCTCTAAATGAAAAGAATGAATGAAAAATGAAATGAAATGAAAAAAAGCTGTGTTCTTGTTTCTGGTGTCAGTAAGGAAGCAAAGGTAGAAGGAGGGCAGCTTCACAGGAGAGGATGTTTGTGGATACATCAAAGAAGGAAAATCAACCTAAATCTTCAAGTTCTGCTAGATAGAATGGAGGCCCCTGGAGTAGAACAACAGGCTTGGGAAATGAATTGGTTCACTTTCAGACAGGGCTCTTTGTCACTAAAGACAGAAACTTAATTCAGAAGGTTCTCGATGGACTTGAGGAACTAAAATGTCTGCATGCTCTGTAATGAGGAACTTGAGCATGGCTGAATCCAGGGGCTCGAATAATATCACCATGAATTGATTTATCTCAGCCTCTTGATATCAGTACCCACTGTCTTGCTTTCAGTCTCAGAGTCTCTCCAACAGTGGCAAGATGGTTGCCAGTCCACGTCCCTATCACAGCGGGTGTGCTTCTTCCCTAAAAGACCCAGCAGGATTTTAGGGTTGCTGGTCATTGTCCTCTCCTTGGGTCACTTGATTGTTTACCATCTGAGCCACCAGGGAAGCCTCGAGGAGGCTACTTGGTTCCCCACAGAATGGTTGGTGGCTCAGACAGTAAAGAATCAGCCTGCAATGCAGGAGACTGGGATTTGATTCCTGGGTCAGAAAGATCCCATGGAGAAGGGAATGGCTACCCACTCCAGTATTCTTGCTTGGAGAATTCCAATGATAGAGGAGCCTGGCAGGCTACAGTTCATGGGGTCACAAAGAGTTAGACTTGGCTGAGGGACTAACACACAGAGTTTATGCAGCTTCATGGGAAACACTATATCATCTGTCAAGTGTTTCATCTCCTTTTTGCATTTGTCTTGGGGGAATCCACATTTTTTCCAAGCTACTTAATCTTGAAGAAGTTGTTTAACCTCATTGTGCTTCATAGTATTATGGGAACAATAATAAGACCTTCCTTGTACATTCACAATAAAAATTAAACAAGCTAATATATGTTAAATATAAGACAATTTATGAATAGTCTGGCAGATAAGTTCTAAAAAAAAGTCCACTAAATAAACATGCAAAAATGTGATATTATCTATTTTTCTTAGAAAAGCAGATTCATTGACTTCTCAAGTGAGTTCATATGTGCCTCTTTCTGTCAAAGTGGGCTCCAGAGAGAGGAGAAGAACCACTGAAAATGTTTAATGAGTTAATGAATGAATCTCATTGTCAAAGTCAAGGATGTGTATAATTTTTTCAAAGGCATTCCTATGTCCTTAAATACAGTTTGCCTGTATTGTGATTTCTATCTCAGAAGAGCATATCAGAATTTAATTAAGTTAAAACCAGGGCATCCCTCCTGTTTAAGACACTCTGGTTAAGTGGAATGGCACCAAGAAACCATCTGGGTATCATGACCATCATGAGGAATTGTCGCCTTCTCTCTTCTTTTCTTAATTGTCCCAATATTTGGTTTAATCAAGGTATAGGAATTGTAGTAAAGGAGATGTATCTGGAAAAAGTTTCCTTGAGAAATTAACGTAACATCTACAGTTGCCTGTGCTGGAGAAAGCTGGACTCAGTCCTACTCAGAGGATGAAAACGTCCAGAGACGGAGGGAGAATGAGGCTGCCAATTGCCTCATCCTGATAACACCAAGTTGATATTTGATGAAAAGCTGAACCTTAGAATCCTTTTTGGTTGGACATGTTCAACGATAAAGAGCCATCCATGAAAGGTGATTCAAGGTACAACATCCTCTGCCTTCCCAACAGGGCTAGCTCTCTGTATCCATCCTTTCCCCCACACCTGCTCTAAAATTACCACCTTGGGGCCGCTTCACTGACTAGGCACTGCATTCAGTAGCCCCTGGACTGTTACAGGTATATTTACCACTTGCAGGGACACACATTCATATCTCCCCCCATCCCCCCACTGTCACACAGATAACATATTAGATCAACAGGCTGGGGTATGCGAATTTTCCCAGTTTCCCCTCACCTCTCCAAACCTACATTTTCCCAAATAAATTTGCAGTTCCTTCCACCACGAAGTCTTTCTGTGGTCCCACATGGCTTGCTTTGGCCAGTGAAATGTGGACCGAAATGGTAGTGGACAAATTTTGAGCTTACACCAAAGGCAGCACATTTTCTGCTTGCTTCCTTTGCTCAGAGCTCTGCCACACCATTCCTCTGGTTCCAGAATAATGAAACACACATGGAACAGGGCCACCCTGGCCAGTCAGCAAACCTGGAAGAAGGACAAAGCATGGTTATTATTCGCACTGGGGTTTGGGCTGCTTTGTTACATGGTGTGGCTAGGTAATATTTGACTAGTAGACAAGCTATCAGCTAAGAGGGAGCAAGGCTCAGAGAGTCTTGGCCACAGCAGGTGAAATTTCTGGCAGGAGAGGCAGAATTCATAGGATCGTCATTATAGCCATTCCTTATCCCTCCTTCCTTGCTATCTGTAATAATAGAATCTAGAAAGTGCAATGCCCAAGTTCCCAGAATGTTTTACAGCTGGGCCTCTGATCCAGTTCTAGTCAAAGATATAGAAGTAGAGATATGCAGGAGACTCCTGAGAAAACTTTTGCTGTTTGAGCAAAAGAAGGGAGGCTTCTGGTGCTGTCCTTCCTGCTTCTTCCTGCCTCGGAGGTGGTCTTGAAGCCTGGATCCATAGCAACCGATTGGCAGCTTGGAGATGAGCAGCATGAGGTTGAGAAACCAATAGGTTGAGGAAGAGAGAGGAGGAAGAAGGAAGAGCCTGGGTTCTTGATGAGACTGCTGAGTAGCTAAACCAGTGGCAACCAGTGCCTATCTCTGGTCTTCTTCCAATGAGAGATACAATCAGCATCTGTTTTGTGTACACCTCTGATACACATGAAATGCATTCTCAGATGATACGCCTGTGTTATGGTTGGACTTGGATCTGACCCATCCTGTTTACATCAGAAAGGTGATGCAGTTTCCTCGTTGGTATCAGAGGAGCTGAAGTAGAAGGAAACTCCAGAGGGTTTGTAACTATTGTGGAGAGGGAGAGAGAAACATCAGCCTCAGCATTTAACATCAAATAGGAGCCCCCTAGAAACTGAGATGGGGAAGCTTTGAGTACTTATTTTTCTGTCCTGACCCATGTGATCCATTAAAATCCAACCCATCCATCACCCTCAGCCTGTTCCCTGAAGCTTTCTCCAACTCCAGCCAGAATGACTCACCACTTTCTCTGAATTCCTCTAGTTGTTTCCTATTTATTTCAGCCTGGGTGTGCCTCTCAGGTGGTAGTTCAACCTTGGCTCTGCATGAGTCCAGCTGTGAATGTGTCCTATCTTCCCTACAAGGATAGTGTCTCAATAGCCCCTGCAGAATCTCCTTGTAGAGAGTGGTCAGCATGCATCAGGCTTTCAGAACTAGTGTTAGCCTTTAATAAAATAAATGCATATGAACTTGCTTTACAGCAAGCCTAGCATCACACCCAGGTTTGTGGGTGTAGCTGGAAACCTAATTAGGGACTGGCAGCAAAAACAGTTCAGTTTAGGATGGTTTCTGTTGTAGAGAAAGCAGATTAAAAAAGAAATGAGAGGAGAAATAAAGAACAATCCAAAGTCACCTCCAAAGAGACCATAGTCTGTATAATTTATTCCCTCTTGGGAGCCTTCCTATCAGGAGTTCTGATGATAGAGAGTCAGCAATCCGGCACACTTCTGCATTTTTACCCTGTTCTTAAAATATATGTTGGATTGTTTAGAATTTTTAGCTACCACTTTAGTTAAAAAGAAGAGAGAAACTCTAACCTGGTCAGAAATGGGGTAGTGGGATCACTCCTTGGACTGGGTACTCCAGAGAAGGCCCTGAAACAAGGATTTGAGGCAAATGGCTTATTTGGGAGGAGATTCCAGGAAACGCAGGGAGAATGTGGAAATGAGGCAGCAAAGGGAAGGAAGCGAGCATGGATAGGTTAATCAGTGAGTTAGACATACTTTGGCCACCTGATGTGAAGAACTTACTCAACTGGAAAAGACCCTGATGCTGAGAAAGACTGAAGGAGAGAGAAGGGGATGACAGAGGATGAGATGGCTGGATGGCATCACCGACTCAATGGACATGAGTTTGAGTAAGCTCCAGGAGCTGGCAATGGACAGGGAAGCCTGGCATGCTGCAGTCCATCGGGTCACAAAGAGTCGGCCACCACTGGGTGACCGAACTGAACTGAACTGAACTGAACCTGTGGCTACCTGGATCTGGTGTCCTGGTGGGGACTTCTGTGGAGACCCCACCTCCAAAACGTTCCACTATGTAAACAAAGTCACTACTCCAAGGTTGGAAGAAAATATTTTTATAAAAGCTTTTGAGTGGTAGGCTTGGAGTTACCATTTCTGTTTCCTTATAATTTTTTTAAACTTTCTTTTTCACAATGAACACATATCTTTGATAACCTCCTCACAAAAGCTTTAAGAAAATATCATGTCACTCATTGCCAATAATGACTCTAAAATGATTTTGTTGACTTGGCCCATCTGAGCCTCTGCTGTCAGCTTCTGTTTAGCTCAAGGATACCAGCTCACAGGAGCTTAGCAGCTTTAGCTCTGTTGCCCCCATTCCCCAAGAAGTTTACGTCTCATACCAGTGCAGTTCGTCCAACAGTATCCATTCACTCTTTCAAGAAAGTATTTGTAGAGCACTCACTGTGTGCCAGGAACTTCCCTAGGCACTAGACAAAACCAGACCTCATACCAACCCTCATGGCAGGAACTGAGTAAAAAAACAAAAAGAAATCTGTCTTTGAGAAGCACAACACAGGAGAGTTCTCTACAGGAGTTCTAGGAGGGCCCAGTTCTCTGGGAAACTAGAGTAGGGGATTTTGATCTAATGGGGAAAGCTGCCCTTAAGATGTGAGATTCAACCTAAGTCCTGAAGGATGCAGAGAGGTTAACCAGGCATATGTTCACTGCATTTCCAATGTGTCCATGTTAGGGTCTTGACATGCTCCTTTACAACCTCTGTCCTAAAAGACATAGCCATCTAATTGTCAGGTCACAACCAAGTTTCCTAAAATAACAGAGAGAAAAAAGAGCAGTATTGGAATAATTTCCCAGTGTTTGTAGGAAGATGGGAAAGTTCAAAGCAAGCGGCAGTCGATTAGGACTGAGCGGTCAGGAAAGCCTCTGTGGAGGAAGTGTAGCTTGGGTTCAGCTTTTATGTCAACAGGAAGGAAAGGTTCCCAAGGAAGAGCAACAGCACGCCCAAATACTCAGAGGGGTTGATGTCAGGGCCCTTCTATTGGACAGTGAGACGACCAGCAGGATGAGGGCAGAGGCGGAGTGGTAGGTGGAAGAAATGACCTGTCCTTGGAGGCCGGGTAAAGGTGCTTGGACGAGATGTGATGGGAACTCAAGAGGAAAAGAGTAACAAAATGCAGGCGCTATCTACAGAAGGACTGATGGAGCTGACTTTACCCCCAGAAGGAGAGGAGCCAGAGTGGCTGGCCACAGTGATCCAGACAGCAAGGGAGAGGGCCTCTCACAGGGAGGACTGTCTTCCTTGTATCCATGATAAACTAGGCTTAAAGAGGTTCGCTGATTTTTAGCTTCCGAAAAGGGAATTTCTTTTATTAATAGAAAAGGAAACATCATTTTATTACTTGATAGAATTGACTTTGTCTCATTTATTTTATCCATCTGTCTCTTACAACCAAGGAAATAGACTGAAACCCAACTGATTTCTTTCCTTTCCCAGAGTGTCTCTGCAGAGAGACCATGTTTGCAAGTCATCCAGGACTCAGCTCTCCTGGAGCAATCCGTGGACTGGGAGACCCTTCTCCTGCTCTGGGGAGCCCCTCTTCCCCATCCCCGACCCTCCTGATCCACAAAAGTCACTGCCAGCTGTGCTGGGGTGGGAGCGAGGGAGGGAGGTGTGGGTAATACTGTCAGAAAGCCAAACCACTGCAGCGGCTGCAGAGGCAGCAGGGCAGGGCTGAGGAATCGCTTTCTCACAGAGGCTGGTGGACCAAGAGGTGCCCGCTCTGCCCCATTGCTTCCTGTGATCAGTAACTCCATGGTTGGACCATACCTTTGTAGGCCATTTTCTAGCATGTCCCCCTCCTGGAATCCCCCCTCCTGTTCTAGATCTCTCCAGGAAAGGTGAACTGCTAAGTTCTACGGTGTTCTGTCTTACTGTACACTTTAAGGGCCTTTTGAGCAAGAATAGAGAGTCAGCTTTACTCCCGCTTCAGCACACACTGCAAAGCTCCAATCAAGACATTCTTCTTGTGGTTGTTCAGTTGCTAACTTGTGTCCAATTCTTTGTGACCCCATGGACTGCAGCACATCAGGCTTCCCTGTCCTTCACTATCCCCTGGAGTTTGCTCAAACTCATGTCCATCGAGTTGGTGATGCCATCCAAGCATCTCATCCTCTGTCATCCCCTTCTCCTCCTGCCCTCCATCTTTCCCTGCATCAGAGTCTTTTCCAATGAGTCAGCTCTTCACATTAGGTGACTGAAGTATTGGAGCTTCAGTTTCAGCCTCAGTCCTTCCAATGAATATGAAGAGTTGATTTCCTTTAGGATTGACTGGTTTGATCTCCTTGCAGTCCAAGGGACTCTCAAGAGTCTTCTCCAGCACCACAGTTCTATGGATGGCAATCTGGAACTTTGCTCAAAACTCTACAGTTAGTCCCCTATTTTTGTTCTGAGAGTGTGTTCCTAAGTCCAAGTTGTTCTTAAGTCCAACAAAGTCAGCCTAGGTACCCAGCTAACACAATTGACCATACAGTACTGTACAGTAATAGGTTTATAATACTTTTCACACAAAGAATCCATAGAAAATAAATACAAAAATAAACATTCTTAATTTTATAGTACAGGACCTTGAAAAGCAGAGCAGTACAGTACAACAGCTGGCATACAGAGGCTAGCATCATGTTCACATCTTTGAAAGTCTGCAACTTGAAGGTTTGTAGGTAGAGGACCTTACTGTATTTGCCTGGCAAACGTGCTGTTTTTATTTTAAGTTTATTGGGGCAGCACACAGAAATAACGGGGTATGACGGTCCACAACTTTCAAGCTTGTCTTTGATACCACTCCAAGCCCTTTTCAGTTACAGACTCTTATGAAAATTCCTACACCCTTATCTGTACCTTCACACCAAGGACAGAGACTTGCATTCAGAAAAAATACAGTGAATAAATTGGTCAGTTAATTATCCAGCTCCCCTATGGAGTTGGCTATTTTCTTTCGGTGAGCACCTGCCGAGAAGGTTTTCAGGAACCCCCTTCTCCCCAGACACCCCACTCAGATCAGACCTTTCAGCTTCTGCAGCCTCTTTTGGAAATAGGAGCTTTCCTGAATCTCTGACGCCCTCTGGTGGCTATCTCAGGCTGAATTCTTGCCTAAACTCAGCAGTCTTTCTGTCTCTTACTAAAATTGAGTCCTGAATTTAAAAACGAAAAAAGAAAAAGTGCCTATCCTTTCCTTCTGATTCTCTGAAAGTGCAAAAAAAGCAAGTTTAGGGATGTCTACTTTCTGAAACCATGAAGGTTCATCTGGCCTCTTGTCAGCCCTGGTCAGTTTGGATTTCAAAGCTTTGATAGCATTTTGCAGTCTGCCTGAACAGAACTGTACCCCAAATGACTTTCCATTTACCCGAAATGCCTACTTTAATTTGGTCTTTAATTTGTTTCAGAGAATCCCTGAGTGTCTTCTCAAAAATAACACCAGCAATACACAGGAGGGACACAAAAGAGGAAGAGGGCAGACTTCCCTGCCAAGGTGTCCCACAAAGCCTGTGCATGACTCCAGGTGCCAGGGGCACCACAGAGAGCCTTGTCAGGACCAGAGATGCTGCTGCCTCTTTTGACTCTGGTAGGTAGGTGAAACCTGGGTGTGGTTTGAGAGTGGCTACGTTGGTCAGTTTTATGAATCGATTTTCGCAAACCCATGAGAAGTGTTCCTAATGTAAATAGCCTGCATTATTCTTGTATCACCTTCATCTGACCCCTGGGAGTGCTAAAGAAAAGCCCATCACACTCACCTGGCCTTCAGCCTGAAGCAGGCAATTAGGCCACTGGCTAGGACGAGACTGAAGGAGGAGAAGGAGACAGTGCATCTGATGGCACTGCTATTCCCTTGGCCGAAAGGAAAGATGAATATTTGCTGTGCTTGCTCTGTGTACTGACTATTAAATATCTCATCTAGTGGGGCAGGTATGACCATCTCCATTTTACAGATAAGGACATCGAAACACAGACTTAAATAATTGTCCCAAGATCATACTATGTTAGAGGCAAGGTTACAATTCAGATCCACTTCTGACTCTAAACCCCACTCTTCGTTCTACCCTGCCTCTTATCTTACTTAGCTGAGGGTTTCAGGTCCTTGTGCGAATGGTGTCTCTGCAGTTGAGCAATGCGCACCCTGTGTGTCTGTCCAGAGCGGCTCAAACTCTGATTGCCTTGAAACCCTCCCATGACCCAGGTTCTAAGTCCGGCCTGAGGACTAGAATCTTTACACTCAGAGCATGGACCCCGAAACCACAGCATCAGAAATACTTGGCAGCTTCTTAGAAATATAAGTCGGCAGACCCAACCCAGACCAAGTGAATCACAAATTTCAAGGTCTGAGACTAGAAATGCATACCCAGAGCTTCTCAACCTTGAGGTGCACTCAGATCATTGGGGGTCTTGTTAAGCACAGTTTCTGCCTCTCTAAGCAGCTCCCAAAAGATGCCAATGCCGTGAGCCACCTTGGAATAACTTGCCCCTACATCAGTAATTCTCAAACTTAAGCCTGCATTCAAATCACCTGGAGGGCTTAAGAAAACAGACTGATGGTGCCCTGTCCCCCAAATTCTGATTCAGAGGGTCTGGGATGGGGCCTGAGAATTTCTAACAAGTTCCCAGGTGATGCTGGCAAAAGGATCCTACTTTGAGAACCACTGCCCTTCATTTAGACAATTAACCTCATGCTTTTTGGCTCTGCATTTGCATGAAGCCACGCTTAATCCTTGAATCCTGGCTGCTTAGAGTTGAAAATAACTTCAGAGACCAGAGGCAAAGCCAGGATGCAGCAGCTAGACTTACTCTATTCAGTGTTGTTTACTCTGCATCCTGCTGGTTCTGCAGCTCCATAAATTTTCCAGCATCCAGCAATTGCAGTGTTTTTGGTGAGCTCTGCATCTCAAGCCGATTTTATAAGCACTTGAATCCCTGTCAGACACATATGCCATTGGCACAATCTGTGAAAATGCAGGCGCCTCCTACCTCACAGCTCTTTGAAAAGAGGGCTTTGGAAAAAACCAGCAGCCGCGCTGGCAGCCGTGGTGGAGAGAAAACGCAGCAGCTAGCAGGCAAACCCAGACAAGGCAATTCAGCACACAGGCCCCGGAGCAAAGCAATAAATTAGGACTCTGACAGCTACTGGCATTCACATTCTGCTGGGCAACCCTGAAAAGGTTGTTTAACCTCTCTGTTCCAGAGAAGATGCGTTTCCTTAAAGTAAATAATACTCTTATTCAAGGAAATGCAGACAAAGGAGGGTCTCAGATATGGACTTAAATCAGTTTCTGTTACATGACAAATCACCCATTTATTAAAGCTCATGATATTTGAGGAAGAATTAGTCCTGTATATTTCCTTTTTCTTAGTCAATTTGTATTGGAGTGTAGTTACTTTACGACGTTGTGTTAACTTCTACTGCACAGCAAAGTGCAAATACATATATCCCCTCCCTTTTGGCTTTCTCTCCCATGTGGCACCCCACAGTGCGTTAAGTAGAGTTCCCTGTGCTGCACAGTATGTTCCCCTCAGTTGTCCTGTACATTTTCTTGAAGCCGAGGCTTGGAACTGGCATGCCATCACTTCCACCATATTCTAGTGGCCAAAGTCAGACCCAAGACCAGCACACTGCTTGATGGGAGGAGCTGCAGCATCACCCAGTAAAGACAGAGAGGAGGGTCAGTTTGTAGCCACTTTGCAATCTACCATAGAGGCGTTTTCTCAGTTTGGGAGACACCGAGCCAGAGATGCCTAGGTTAATGGTGTACCTGGTTACTTGAGAAATGAAGGAGCAGAGAGGATTGAGACCCAGAGGGAAGCAGCTGGTAAAGCATGCACACTCTGGCAGATAGAGCTGAAATCCACTGGAAAACGCCAGCAGTGCTGGACACGTGCCTTTCTGTTATCCTACCTGAGAGGGAGCTAAGGCTTTATGTATCAATTCTTAGCAGTTACCGTTGAGGGCTTTTTCCAGGGGCACTGATATCCATCACTTCAGCCTCCCCTCTGGACAGGTGCTGGTAGCTGGTGGCCTGGCCCCTGTGCACCAAAGGGGTGAGGGTCAGGATATGCAAGGGGGACACCTGTGCTACCTCCAGCAGTGGTGACAAAAAGAAGACAAAGAAAATTCAGGCTTTGCTTTTAAGTTATTTTAGTAATGATATCTCCCCCCACCCCACCCCAGTTTGAGGTCTTTTTGTTTTATTTGCGGGTGATGCTTCATTTCTTTTGCTAGCAAAGTTTGGAACACTAGATGGCGTCATATCAAGATATCGTGCAGCTCTGGAAACAAAAGGCGATGTTCCTGGTTGTCCTTGGAATTGAACAATTAGTCGCGTGAGTTGAGAACAACTAGTTGTGTCTGCTGTGGCTGTGGTGGACCACTTCAGTTCTACCAAGAATATCACTCCGGCTGAACTTGCCCCTTGGCACCAACGTCACACACCATGGTGGGCGGGGGCAAAGCGCAGAGGGCAGGCCGAGGTCACTGACCTTCTCTAAGGCGTGGGGTTCCCAAAATCACTGAAAGGAAGCAGAAACAAGAAACTTTCTACTCTCAGAAAGGTCTTTGAGCTGTATGGAAATGGGCCGAAAGGAAAACATTAAATGTATAGTAGAGATTCGTTCTTGGGGCTGAGAGTGGAGAGGGGGACAGTAAATGAGGTTAAAAGTGAGGGTCCAAGATATTTAACATTTTATTTTAAATATTTCATGCAAATGAGACAAATTTCAGCAATGATCAACTCTTTATAATAGACAATAGGTAGTTGCCATATTATCAGCTCAATTTTTTTCTTAAATTTCAGAAAAAGTGTGTAGGGAATAGATAGGGTTGGGGGGAATGATGTTCGCCTGAAATTAGAAAGGTCTGGCAGGCCTGTAGAAGTAACATTCTGTTTGTTGATTAACATTTGCTAAGTGCTTCCCCTTACTGGACCTTCATTTCCTTGTTTATAAAATGAAGATAACAGTAGTATCAATATCAGGGGTTGTAGTAAGTCTTACCATCCAGCATGGCATCCCAAGAGAGATGCTTCCTCAGAAAATGCTCACTGCTCCCTTGATCCCGCCCCCAACTCTCACCATGGGGGCACACCTTAGGAAGCCCTCCCACAGGGTCAAACAGATGATTGGCTAGTTGTCTGCTGGACTTCGCTGTTGACGCAGATGGTAAAGAATCTACCTGCAACGCAAGAAACCAAGATTCAATCCCTCAATCAGGAAGATGCCCTGGAAAAGGAAGCAGCTACCCGCTCTAGTACTCTTGCCTGGAGAATTCCATGGACAGAGGAACCTGGCAGACAATGTCCATAGGGTTGCAAAGAGTCAGACATGACTGAGTGACTAACATTTTCACTTTTCTAAATATGGCTAGAAACAGAAAAAAAATCTTAAATAAAGCCTTATCCTGACTTCTCTGAGTTCAGGGACAGCATTGGTTTAAGAAAAAAACAAAAGAAATTGCTTATGGAAATAAGGCTAGAGAGACATCTCCCCCACGCTCTTTATGGAAAGAGTTCAGTTCAGTTGCTCAGTCATGTCCGGCACTTCACAACCCCATGGACTGCAGCAGGCTTCCCTGTCCATCACCAACTCCCAGAGCTTACTCTAACTCATGTTCATTGAGTCGGTGACAGCATCCAATCATTTCATCCTCTGTCATCCCCTTCTCCTCCTGCCTTCAATCTTTCCCAGCATCAGGGTCTTTTCCAATGAGTTGGCTCTTCACATCAGGTGGCCAAAGGATTGGAGTTTCAGCTTCAGCATCAGTCCTTCCAATGAATATTCAGGACTGATTTCCTTTAGGATGGACTAGTTTGATCTCCTTCCTGTCCAAGGGACTCTCAAGAGTCTTCTCCAACACTACAGTTCAAAAGCATCAATTCTCTGGCGCTCAGCTTTCTTTATAGTTCAACTGTCACATCCATTCATGACTACTGGAAAAACCATAGCTTTGACAAGAAGGACCTTTGTCAGCAAAGTAATGTCTCTGCTTCTTAATATTCTGTTTAGTCTGGTCATAGCTTTTCTTCCAAGGAGCAAGCGTCTTTTAATTTCATGGCTGCAGTCACCATCTGCAATGATTATGGAGCCCAAGAAAATAAAGTCTCTCACTGTTTGAATTGTTTCCCCATCTATTTGCCATGAAGTGATGGGACCCAATTCCATGATCTTCATTTTTTGAATGTTGAGTTTTAAGCCAGCTTTTTCACTCTCCTCTTTCACTTTCATCAAGAGGCTCTTCAGTTCTTCTCTTTCAACCATAAGGGTGGTCTCATTTGTATATCTGAGGTTATAGGTATTTCTCATGACAATCTTGATTCCAGCTTGTGCTTCATCTAGCCCAGCATTTTACATGATCTACTCTGCATATAAGTTAAATAAGCAGGGTGACAATATACAGCCTTGATGTACTCCTTTCTCCATCTGGAACCAGTCCATTATTCCATGTCTGGTTCTAACTGTTGCTTATTGACCTGCATACAGGTTTCTCAGGAGGCAGGTTAGGTGGTCTGGTACTCCCATCTCTTGAAGAATTTTCCACAGTTTGTTGTGATCTACACGGTCAAAAGCTTTGGCATAATCAATAAAGAAGAAGTAGATGTTTTTCTGGAATTTCTGCTTTTGTGATGATTCAACGGATGTTGGCAATTTGATCTCTGGTTCCTCTGCCTTTTCTAAATCCATCTTGAATATCTGGAAGTTCTTGGTTCACATACTGTTGAAGCCTGGCCTGGAGAATTTTGAGCATTGCTTTACTAGCATGTGAGTTGAGTGCAGTTGTGTGGTAGTCTGAACATTCTTTGGCATTGCTCTTGTTTGGGATTGGAATGAAAACTGACCTTTTCCAGTCCTGCAGCCACTGCTGAGTTTTCCAAATTTGATAGCATATTGTGGAAAGAGGGACTCTGGAATTTAGCAATAAGCATTTGAGAAACGTTACAGTCTTCTACTCTGAAGGGGCATGAACCTGGTTCTAGAACAGACGTGGGTTCCTTGGTGTGGCTTGTAAAGAGATACACCCTTTCTTTTTTTTTAATTTTATTTTTTTTTAATTTTCTTTACTTTATTGTGTTGGTTTTGCCATACATTGACATGAATCCACCATGGGTATACATATGTTCCCCCTCCAGAACCCCCCACCCTCCTCCCTCCCGATTCCCTCCACACCCTTTCTCATTGAATGTAGTGAGAACTCTTGATTTTTTATGCAAATTATGAAAACCCATAACTAGACTTCACAGCACAAAATACCATGAGGACAAGACAGCAGATGGTAATGGGCTGGTAAGGGGGGAAGATATGGGATGAGATCTATTAAATGGAGGTGATAGAACCTGACCTCTAGGAGAGAGGGCTTCTCTGGCCTTTCTACATCTTGCCTGGGAAGCTAGGGCAGGCTTAGAAGGGAACACAGTATTCCTTGGAGTCTTGTTTTATCTGGGGTTCTCTGAATCTAGAAAAAATGGTCCTTCGGTAACGAGAACCCAGCATGCAAGACAGCAAAAGGAACGCAGATGTATAGAATAGACTCGTGGACTCTGTGGATGAGGATAAGGGTGGGATGATATGGGAGAATGGCATTGAAACATGTTAATTATCGTATGTCTAATCAATAGCCAGCCCAGGATTGATGCTCGGGGCTGGTGCATCGAGATTTCCCGGGGGGAGGGAGGAGGGAGGGAGGAGGGAGGGGGTTCTGGAGGGGGAGCATATGTAAACCCATGGTGATATCATGTCATTGTATGGCAAAACTAATAAAAAATAAATAAAATAAAATCAAAAAAATAAAATAAAAAATTTAAAAAAAAAGGTCGTTAAAGACTGAGAAGCCAGAACCTAAATCCATTGGGCTGGGCTTGTTCCCTGCAAGGGTTACAAATAATCAGTCTTTTCCACACATCAGAGTCTGCTGGAGGGGTGTGTGTATGATTGTGTGTGTGTGTGTGTGTGTGGTGTATATAGGGCCTCCCATCCATTCAATATCAGTTACCTATTACTACAACAATGCTGGTAATAAACAGCTCCAAAATTAGTGATTTGAAATGATAGCTGTTTCTTTAGCTCCTGAATCTAAGGCTTGCAATTGGGACTGAGCTGAGCTTGGAGGTTCTGGTCTCAGTTGGGCAGATACTCTTTAAGAAGAAATAGCATGGCAAAAGAAGAAACCCTAGACCATCAGAAAGAACGAAATACAATAACCAAAACTATGCATAATGACAATAGAATTACCTTTCTTCTTGAGACTTCTAAATTATATTTGACGTTTGAAGCAAAAATTATAACATTGCCTGATATGGTTATTAAAATATGTAGAGGAAATATTTAAGAAAATTATATTATGAACAGAGGAGGATAAATGGACATAAAGAGAAGATTGTCTACACTTCATTCAAATGAGTAAAATGATGACAACAGTACACTGTGATGAGTTTTATAAAAATATACATATAAGAGCAACCATTAGAAAAAAACTATGCAAAGAGATATACTATCGATGAACATTACAGCTAATTCAAGTGAAATTCTAAAAAATTATGCAAATAACTCCTATGAAAGCAAAAATAAATAAATCAATGAAAAGCAGAAACAAAAGAAAAATAAAATAGCAGACAAGCCCTAATATATCAACGCATGTGTCATGTATATGTCCGACTCTTTTGCAACCCCATGGACTGTAGCTTGCCAGGCTCCTCTGTCTGTGGGATTTTCCAGGCAAGAATACTGGAAGAGATTGCCATTTCCTTCTCCAAGGGATCTTCCCAACCTGGGGATCGAACCCATGTCTCTTATTTCTCTTGCATTGGCAGGCTGATTTACGACTGAGTCACCTGGAAAATAATATATCAATGTGTGCAAAGTCACTTCAGTTGTGTCTGACTCTGTATGACTCTATGGTCTGCAGCCTATCAGGCTCCTCTGTCTAAGAGATTCTCCAGGCAAGAATACTGGAGTGGGTTGCCTTTTCCTTCTCCAGGGGACCTTCCTGACCCAGAGATCCAACTCATGTCTCTTGCATCTGCTGCATTGGCAGGTGGGTTCTTTACGGCTAGGGCCACCTGAAGTACATTAAATTTAAATGGCCTTAATATATCAGTTAAAAGACCTTGGCAGAATGGATTAAAAAATGTAATCCAACTATATATTGTCTACAAGAAACTCACTTCAAATATAACAATATGCACAGGTTGAAAGTAAAATGATGGAAATAGTAATCAAAGAAAAGCAGGCGTGGCTAGTTAATAACAGATAAAGTAGACTAGACTTGACTGGTAAGAGGGGAAGATATGGGATGAGATCTACTGAATTGAGGTGATAGTTAATAACAGATAAAGTAGACTAGACTTCACAGCAAAAAAAAAAAAATTAAAGAGTTTGTGAGAGAGATTATATACTGATTAGAGGGTTAATCCACAAAGAAGACATAGTAACACTCAGTGTGTATCCTCCAGGCAACAGAGATACAAACTATATGAAACAAACCTGATAAAATTGAAAGAAGTATACAGATCCACAAATACAATTTTAGACTTCTACCCCTCTCTTTTAATATTTGATGGAACTACTTGTTAGAAAATTGGAACAGATATACAAGAACTCAACAACACCATCAACCAACAAGATCTAGTCCACATTTATAGAATATCTTCCAACAATGGAAGAATACACATTCTTTTCAACTGCCAACAGAACAAAGATCAAGTTAGACCATTTCCTGGGTCATAAAACAAATCTCAATAGATGTAAAAGAATTGAAATCATACAGTGTGTATTATATCAATAGAATCAGCCTAGAAATAATCACTCTCCCTGTTCAAATTTATTTGCATAATGAAATTGACTAAACCTGCTATAGTTACCCACCCCAGAGTTGATAATATACACAAGTAGCATTAACTGAGGAAGAAACTTTACAAATGTAACAACCAAATCTATATAAAGAGATTAGACACTTGAAAGTTTTCTTTATGTAATTAGAGGCCTCAAAGTCCATCACTCCTGGTAGTTCAGGAACATAATTCCCTGGCTAAGACTAACGACTAATTTCATTTTCACCATCCATCATTAATCCCTGCAATATAATCATAGAACAATCTTGTACAAGAGAAGAAAGAAGCCTGATCTCTTTTCTAGACCTTTGTTCACTCAAGAGGCCAACCACATCCCAACTGATGCCCTTCTTACTGCAAAGGATATTGTCAAATAGCCTCTCCTAGGCTGCACCATAGAGCACAGACCACTTTAAGATATTTCAACACCTTTTTTCTATTTCAGGACTGGTCTGAAGAGATTTCACAGAGTTTATTCCATACCTCTTCATGTGAGAGGAAAACCGTTTGGTCATTTATAGCCTTAGGAGACAGAGATGGAAAGAGGAAAGTACATATTGGCTATCATTTCTTTGGGAACAAAGAGATTATTTGCTCTATTGGAAGCATTTGGAACTACTGGGATAGTTCATGCATCCATTAACTTGCAGTTATTCAAACAACTGTATGACTTTCAATTATTTCTAAATGAGCTTTTCAATGAAGGGATATATAAGTTCATTTAATAGGAAATGTAATAAGAGTTGGTTGATCCAGGATCTCAATATTGTTATCTGGAGTTTAGGTTCTATATAATCCTTGGCTTTGCTATTCCCATGGTTGGTTTCATGTTTAAGGCTGTCTAGGGGACATTGGTAGATTCATCTGACTTCAGTTATGGGAAGAGAGAATAGTTTACTCTTAAGACCAGGGCAGAACTTCCCTGGATGATACCAGCAATCCTCTTATCACATGTCATTGACCATAACTGGGTCACATGACTTCCCAAACCAATCACAGACAAGGGGGATAATTCTTAATCCAGTCAGATTCACTCCTTAAACTGAAGGGGTTCCTCTGGGTCACATGGGCTACATGAGGCTGGGGCATCTGTAAAAGAGAGGTTCTGTGAGGAAGTAAAAGGGAGATAATGGGTTCAGTGTAGGCAGCTGGTGCTCAGTAACACTGAGTATGTTTCTAAGAGCAGAAATCTCAGACTCAAACAATGAGTGATCTAATTGTGTCAAAGAACTGAAGGAGTTCACGGGTAAGTCAGGCAAGGCTTCATCCAGCAGAACAGTGATGTCATTAGGACCTGGCTTCCCCATCTCTCTGCCCTCTGACTCTGCGTGGTGCTTTCCTGCCAACAAACGACTCCAGCAGATTGAAAGTTTGAATTGCTTAGCATGTTGAGTTGGGCGAGAAGTGGAAAAGGGGAATCAATTCTAGTAGTTTCAGTAGCTCCTCATATCTCATTGGCTTTGATGTGGGCATGAACCAATTATTGTGGCCCAGCAGTGGGATTGACTAGTTTAATACCAATCATAATCTCTATGTGTAAGTGTAAACTCACAGCAGTAAAAACAAAATGAAACAAAAAACCCCACAAAATCCATTGGTTTAACCCAGTAAGATTTATTCTTTGCATTCATTCAATATGGATGGACAGGGACTCCTCTCCACAGTTGTTCAGGAACCCACACTCTTTTTCTATGCAGCTTTGCCCTGAGCATCAGTGTGGGTGAAAAGCAGGTGGAGAGGTAGAGAGAGAGAAATGCTCTGATCCCACTTGGCATCCACAGCCATGGTGAAATGTGACTTCTTCATGCCTGCTCTGTGGCCACTTTGTCCTAACTCAGCCAAGAGGACTAAGGGGACATATTTCTGAGGACTCTGTTGCTAAACAGTACGAGAGGGTAGATTTGACTTTTCTAATTTTTAATCTTTCTTCAAACTAACTGTGAAACTCTTCAAGTAAGTTAAATCACTGGGCCATTTTCCCTTATTTCTGAAAGAAAATAAAGTTGTGTTAACCTTGGGCAAGTTACTTACCTCCTCTCTGTGTCAGCTTCTGCATCTGTAAACTCTTCATCTGAGGCCAGTACCGCTTTAAGGTTGTATACTCATTTGCTAGACCTGCCATGACAAAATACCACAGACTGTAACACAAATGTACTTCTCACACTGATGGAGGCCAGGCATCAGAGGTCAAGGTGTCTAGAGGGTTGTGCCTCTTTGGCTTGGACCATCTTCTGTCTGTGTCTTTACTTGGTCTTTACTCTGTGCATATCTGTGGCCTGATCTCCTCTTCTTATAAGGATACCAATAAGTTGGATTAAGGCCCAACCTAATGACCTAATTTTACCTCTTTAAGGACCCTGTCTCCAAATACAGACATTCTGAAATACTGGGATATAGGATTTCAACATGTAAATTTGGTGAGGACAGATACAATTCAACCCATCACAGGTTAATATGAAGTTTAGATAATTTAGTACATGTTAGGGCTTATATCTATAGGTGGTGTTGAATGCAGTAGGTATATGCACTCAACATCAGCTATAAGAAGTATCTTATTTTTTCAGTAGTAGCAATAGATGTAGTAGCAATGGTATTTGAAGTAGTATTAGGTCCCTAGTAAAAATAAAGAAAATGGACAAGGGCCCATTATAAAGGAAAGGGAAAGATAGACTTTAAAGAGAATTGAGATGCAAGGGAATAGGATTTGTATCACAGAATTCCAGTTTCAGTGGTTGTACAATATGTCAAAATGTAGTGGCTTAAACCAACAATATCTATTTTCTTTCAGAATTTTCAGTTTCAACAGGACCCAACAGAGAGCTGTCAGCTGCGCTTGTCATCAGCAGGAGCAGCTCAAAATCACTCTCAAGTCAACGCCAACTGTCAGCTCAGTTGAACACCTGTGTAGGGCTCCTTCACATAGCCTGAACTTCCTCACTACATGGTGGCTGTGTTCAAGTATCCTGAAAGGAAGTGGAAACACAGTGACTTTTAGGACCTAGCCTCAGAAGTCACACAAAGTTGTTTTGGTTGCATTCTACTCATCAAGACAAGTCCAAGTTCAAGAGAAGGAAATATGAACTGAAGGAGGATGGCAAGGTTCTGGAAGAGTATGCAATCCTGGAAATATTGTGTGGTCATTTTTGAAAAATATGATCCCCTGCCTTCCGCACAGAGAACTTTATTCTGGGTTAGATCCTTCTACTGTGTTACTCAGTCTCCTGGAAATCAAAGGTAAAGTGATGTACTTGGTAGAAAATTTTGATAAGAGTTTTATAAAAGAGAACTATGCAAGTAATGCTTTGGTGGGTTCCATAATCCCCTTACAACTAGGCACTCATAGAAAGCAGACTGATTTTCTGATTTTTCAAATGATCTTTAAAAAATAAAAGACTCTAGACATAATCATGTCCCATCCCTGCACAGGGAATTCAGACTTTGCTTTGTAAAATAAAGGCTAAAGATTAAGAAGATCCACAATGCCCTTATCAGCTCTAATAGTCTATGAAAACCAGGAGAAAAATAGAATGAATTAAGAAAATGTAAAAGCACTGTGCTGAGTCCATCAAAGGGAGAAGCCGAGCTGTTGCTTGCTTTATATTTGAATGCTGAGCATGGCTTTCATGATGGCAATAATAATTTATTGACAAAATGCTTTTATTGAATTGCCTTTACTGGAGAGGCCCTGAATGCTTTTTCACCACTTGCAACAATTAAAAGCAGCAGTAAACAGAGCCTTTCTATTTAGATTGAAAAGCAACAATTAAGCTTGTTCCGCTATAAATAGGAGGCTGCTTCACATCTATGTCCCCAACTGCACACATTAAAAGCTCCAGCCCCTGATGCCCCCAATTTATTTCCACAGGACAAACCAATAAATTGTCAAACTCTGACCTGAAAACTGACAGTTTCTTAGAAAATGTAAGTAGGTAAATTATGCATAATTCTAGATAATTACTGGGATGTCCATGAGGCTAGGAAATCAGTATCTATGCTGGAGATCTAAATTTACTGGCAGCTAGTTCTTTCATTTTATCATTATCAAACCATGTTTTGCCTTGGGTGGCTGTCAGAGCTGGCTCTCCTTTGCCTGGGAGGTAGAGGAGAAAATAAACATTTTTAAGAATTAGGGAAAGGAAAAGTGAAAATACAAAGCTCTTTCACTAGATTCCCATTAGTTTGAGTAATTCAGTAAGGAGACCAGAACACAGACAGTCAGAGTGAAATATTTTTTAATAAAAAGAAAACAAAATTGCAAGTGTCATTCATCTCATTTATAAACCATAGCTACTGAGTTTTCAAAGAAGTGAAGGTATTTGACTCAACCTCCTCATTTTCTGCAGGAAATTGCTCAACAAGCCATGTGTATTGTCCAAGGTCACAGAATTTGACAGTGGCAGGGCTGGAACTCAATAGCTTACTCAACTGCCACTTCAATGTTCATTGAATGGAAAAATTTGCCCTCTTTTCATTTCTTCTCAGTACAAAGACCAGATTAATGAGAGTAAAGTAATAAAAGGTCCAAAGGGTGCCATATTTCTTTGAGTGCAAGATGGTTTTACAAAGGCAACAGGATTTTGCCACTTGGAGTTCCTGGGACTCCTGCCTTTGTATCCCCCATCTAGGCCAAGAGTTGCCAATTTCCTAAAGCCCCAAAGGAGTGATTTTCCAAAAATCTGACTTGGGGGATCACATCTCTCTGAGACTCAGGAGTCTTGGTTTTCTGTTTGCCCTGTGTCTCCCAGTGCTTTACCAACTATCTATGACGTCCCTTGGATCAGACTAAATATTCTGTGTTGCCCCCTCAACTTCTCTACCCAGCTCTGTACCTCAGGGGACTGACATTTATGGACTCCTCAATGGTACCCTAGTTCTTTGGATACAACTGAACTTGGATAATTGGCAAAGGGGAGGGTAGGGGACACAAACAGGAGACTAGATAGCAAGAGGATAAAGAAGCCAAAATTTTTATTCCCCCATCTCACTTCCTGCAGAGTGAGGCAGAGTTGCCCAGCAGAACCCACCCCAGATTAACCAAACCCCAGGTAGCCCAGATACATGAAGGAGAGTACATGACTTGTAGTAAATCACTCACTTTTGGGGGGTAATATATTATGCAGTAATAACTGACTGATACAGAATATGACATCTAGAAAGAAGAATTTAAACAATATGACCATTCCAAAAACTGAGAGAAACATTTCTGAAAGCCAGAAATGGAAGTGAACACAGAACACAGAAGAGTAACTGGGATTATGTTTGCAGATTCACTGAACTCCAGATCCAGAACCAATGGAGAAATCTGAGCTCCTATGGAGTAACAAGATAAAAAGTATCCCAAAAGAAGTAAGAGGCTCATTTTCAAATTCACTGAAGTCAGAAGCAAGTTTGAAGTTTCCTCATACATTAAAGGATGCTAAAATAAGCTCTTAAAACCACTGTCTGAGCTACCATAGCTACCACATATATAAGCAGCATAGCAGGGAAGCTGTAACATAGAAGTCTTTCATCCTGGACTTGGCCTTAACAATCTGCTGACTTGGCTGATGAATATGCAATGACTCCAGTGTCAATGTAGTTTGCGTGCCCTGAACTACCAATACAAGACCTGGCTTTGTAGTTTTTTTCCTAATAATTTACCTATTTATTTTCTCTTTGGTTGTGCTGGGTCTTCGTTGCTGCATGTGGGCTTTCTCTAGTTGCAGTGAGCAAGGCCTACTCTCTATCTTGGGCTTCCCATTGCAGTGGCTTCTCTTGTTGTGAAGCACAGGCTCTAAGGCACCATCTCAGTAGTTGTGGTACAGTGGGGGGCCTAGTGGCCCCAAGGCATGTGGAATCTTCCTGGACCAGAGATGGAACCCATGTCTGCTGCACTGGCAGGCAGATTCTTATCGACTGGACCACCAGGAAAAGTCCAAGACCTGGTTTTAGACTGACTGTTCTTGGGAAGCAGTGGAAGAAATCAAATATAAATATGCAAGACAATGAAACAAGGAGTGGAAGAGAGAGAAAGAGAGTGAGTGAGCTCTCTGTCTCCATTAAATAATAAAATTACAAAACATATGAGAAAATAAAGCTGAGAAAGACAGCAACACAATCAATAGAGAAGAAGAATCCGAAAGATTATTACACACAGATCTTCACTGAAATAACTACTTAACTACCAGCTACTGTATTTTAGGCAGAAGAAGGAAACATCTCAAGAAATTGATGGAGTGAAGTATAGAAACAGTATAAAATTTAGTAAAATATGTTAATAAATTTACCATCTGCTCATTAAAAAAAAGAATGGTATTGTCCACATAACCAGATATAATTCAAAAGATACCAAGGACAATATAGAAGGGGTGTTCAGTGAGTAATTTTTGTTGTTATTGTTGTTGTTCAGTTGCTAAGTTCAACTCTTTGCAACCCCATGGACTGCAGCATGCCAGGCTTCTCTGTCCTTTACTATGTGCCAGAGTTTCCACAAAACTCATGTCCACTGAGTTAGTGATGCCATCCAACCATCTCACCCTCTGTTGCCCGCTTCTTCTCCTGCCCTCAATCTTTCACAGCATCAGAGTCTTTTCCAATGAGTCATCCCTTCTCATGAAGTGGTCAAAGTTTTGGAGCTTCAGCTTCAGCATCAGTCCTTCCAGTGAATATTAAGGGTTGATTTCCTTTAGAATTGATTGATTTGACCTCCTTTCAGTCCAAGGGACTCTCAAAAGTCTTCTCGGGCACCACAATTCAAAAGCATCAATTCTTTGGTGCTCAGCCTTCTTTGATCCAACTTTCACATCCCTACATGACTACTGGAAAAACTAGGTTTGAACTATAAGACCTTTGTCAGCAAAATAACGTCTCTGCTGTTTAACATGTTGTCTTGGTTTTCCATGGCTTTCCTTCCAAGGAGCAAGCACCTTTGAATTTCGGGACTACAGTCATTGTCCATAGTGATTTTGGAGCCCAGGAAAATAAAATCTGTCACTGTTTCCATTTTTTCGCCTTCTACTTGTCATGAAGTGATGGGACCAAATGTCATGCTCTTAGTTTTTTGAATGTTGAGTTGCAAGCCAATAAGTAATTACAGCATATTAAATTTTTGAATTATGTGGGAGGAGAGTACTGAATAACTTAAATTTTGTTACAAAATTTTACACTTAAGTAAATAGGTGAAAATTTTGAAACTATCAAATAGAAAAGAGGCAAATAAAGAGCACAATAAATCTGAAACATAAAATTAGAGCATATTGCTAAGTATAATAGAGCAGTAATTAAAATTAATATAAAGAAATTCAAGGAATCTATAGAAACAAGATTATCAAAACAGATTTTTTAAAACCATCTGTGGTTTACAATAGACACAACTGAAACATAATCTAGAAAGGTTGAAAATAGAAAAAACACAAAAGGCAATTACTACCTAAAAGAAACGTGATATAACAATATTAATGTCAGATAGTCAAGCCAAAAAGCATAAGAAGAGACATTACATAGTGATAAAAAGAACAGTCTCATATTTGAGTGGCTAACAAATACTGTGCCTTAAACTAAAAAGAAAAAGTACTATCAAAATCTCATGCCAAAATGAAAAACATACCATCTTACTTGATGTTTTAAAGCACATACATATAAAAAACCTGCAGAGTCAACAGAAAATATCAATGTATATTGAAAATCTCAAAAGTAATAAACTTACTTACAGAGGTAGAAACTGAGTCCCTGGGAAGTTATGTGACCCACTCAAGGTCACAAAGCTTATGTGAGTCAGAGCATGAACTAAAACTCAAACCTTCTAAGGCTAAATCCTATGCCCTTCAAATTTTATAACACTAAAAATAATAAAATCAACTGTATGTTTGCAGAAACTAGCTTTTTCCAGCCCCTTAAAATAATCATAAATGTGTAGCATCTCCAGTGGTGCTCCACTCAGATTTCCTTGGGTCACCCTGACCTTTCCAATGTGCCTTTCCTTGCCTTCTAAGTGTTTTTATTCCAAATGTCCGTCTCTGTGTGCTCTGTGGAAAACCCCTCTGGGGCTGTCAGCTTGAGAGATAGAAGTTCCTTGGCTTATACATTCTGAAAAGTAGTCCCTAGCCAATGATTGACTGGGTTGGGAAGAGGAAATCCCAGTTCTTTTGTCCTGAAGTTAGGCCAAAATTTGAGGTGTAATTTACATTACCAACCACTTCTGAGGGTTAAGACTAAGGCCTCAACTTGACTTGGCTTCTTTCCTTCTCTGTCCTGCTTTCCACACCCAGTTTTTTCCAAGACAGTTTTCTCAGTAAATCAAGTTGTGTGTGAATTCTCATTACAAGATCTGCTTCTTGGAACCCTCTGCTAAAATGAGGACCGTGCAACCCTGTACAGAAGTTTAGGGAAAGATCATTTGAGTGGTTCAGAGTTTCTGACGCTCCTGTCTTTGGGAATTTCCAGCTGGATTTATGCACTGGGAATCTAGCATTGTGAATGTAGTTTTTGGCAAGCCAGAGAAAAATTTTCTTGAAGTGTCAGACTTGAGGTCAATAACTATTGATTCGCCAACTTTCTGGCCCCACAGTTCTTCCTGGGTCTTTCTAGACGAGTGGTAGTCCAATCTGGAGGATTCTTGGCTTACAGCTATCTCTCCCTCCCCCTCCCACTTTTAAGACTGGCTTTGAAGATACAAAAAGGGTACCCCAGGGCTCTGGGTCTTAAGATACAGGACCACAGGTAGCCATACAAATATCCTCATGGCCTTTTGGATTGGTGTGGCCATTACTTCAACCCCCACTTTTTATCCCATAGCTTTGTTTTCCTTTGCTTTCCGATCCTGGATCTACAGATAGATGTATAGAAATCCAGGTCTATCCCATAGCAGACAGAAAGTCCATTACTTACTGTGGCTTAGTGCAATATTTATATAATAAAATAGTTACCATTTTAATGCATGCTCTATGCCATTTTACTAATGAAGAAATTGAGATTTAGTAAAGAAAATTAACTTGCCCGGATTCACAAGGCTACTACATAGCTGGGTCTTACTACCAACAAATGCAGGATCTGGTGAGTCAGCTATGAGCCCTGGACCTCCAGGGATCTGACACTTCATAGGATTTTTCACCCTGGCTTTTCTGACCCAGGCTGGAGCACTGGGATGGTCTGTGGTTTTCTTGCCGAGTGTGCCAGTTGTTTCTCCTGGTTATGGCCCTGACATCCATCCTCTGCTGACTGTTTCTCCCAGGAGCTGACATTTGCTTCTCAAGTGTGTCGTCCCTTTCTGGCTGCCACCCCCTATGTATACACAGAGCAGGAGGCTGTTCCCTAGGACACCTCTCTGGGGACTCCCAGCTTCAGAGCCCTGCCCACTTCCTGCCAGGCTTGGTTCTTGGAAACTGGGGACCTAAAACCCTCAGTGTGTCTCAGGTCAGGTCCCCAGAAACAGAGCCCAGGACAGGGAAAATCAGGGGCCCACAGAGTTTTGAGGAAGGAGCTTAGGAGAAGACTTTAAGGGAGGAAAGCAGATAGGACAGGGGAAGAAGGCAAGCAAAGATATGTGCTCAGGCAAAACTGAAACTTGGCCTGAACCATGAAAGGCTCTGGAGACACAATCATCTCCTCCTTAAGGCAAAGGGGCTGGACTTTTGTACCCCTGCATGAGTCAGTCATTTCTGTGCTCTTCACCTGAGGAGGGGTATAGAGGTTCAATCTCCTAGGCATCAGTTGGTGACAATTCTTAGGGAAGGGGGCCTCTGTGATCCTTTATCAGCCAATGCTCCAGCAGCTGGAGGCTAGGGGCCCTACCATGCAGAGCATCTACTCCAAGTGCCTGAGCTGGGCTCTGAACCGAGGGGCCTCCCCAGTTGGATCCTTCCTCTCACTCCAGCTCACGGCTCCTGGACTCCTGCTCCCCACCAGCCTGTGTGGCTGGGATTCCCATGCCAGCTGCTCATCTACAGCTTACTTGATTTTAGTACAGAGTCAACTGCATTGGCGCCCGACACTTTATTAGTATTCTAAATCTTTGTTTACAGTTACCAAGACTCCCCAGGTGGCAGCAAAAGAGTCAACAAGGAAATAAAACTCCACCAGCTGGCATATTAGTTGGGGATCAAACCACCACACAGGTAACAGCTGGTGTGTGCCCACAAGCCTCAGGGCACTGCTGGCTCTGAGGCTTATCTGGAGTAACGTGCTTTGACCTCCTTTCTGGGCCTGCCCGTTTATCCTCCACATCTTCCAGGTCTTTTGCACATATGGACGCTGAGCTGGTGATGAGTTTTGAAGCTGTTCCACTGCCTTTGACAGCCCAGAGCCATTCATTTGATCCAGCTGCTTGCTGCTATGTACCTACATCTCTTGGCCAAATCTGTGCCGTTACACCCCATTGTTTTCTTAGTCTAAAACTCACATCTTCTGATGCTAAATCCTATGTATTTCCTGGTGTATGAAAATAACACTTTAATGTAGCCCTGCAAAAATGCCCCATCTCTTCTTATATAGGACTAAAGAAATAAGGGTGGGTCCAAAGAAGTCATTCAGAGGGGCCAAGAGAAATATACTGAATACTGCCGCTATTGCTTCATGCTTCCTGGTTTCAAGCCCTGGACCACAGGGAGGTGACCCTCAGGCTATGACACCATGAGGGTGGCGACAGCCTTGGGCTTCAGAGTCTGTGTCTGAATTCTGGTTCCAAAAAGTCAGAGCTGAGGACTTCCCTGGTGGTTTCGTGGTTAAGAATTCACTTGCCAATACAGGGGACAGGGGTTCCATCCCTGGTCCAGGAACTAGAATCTCACATGCCTCAGGGCAACTAGACTTCTGTACCACAACCTCTGAGCCCAGGCACTCTAGAGCCACATGCTGCAACTACTGAAGCTCATGCGCCTTCTTTCATGTACCGCAACATGTGAAACACTCAGCCTTGAGGTTGTATCTAGATTGAGTGGGGTTTGGAAGTTGGTATAAATATACCCTCCCACAAATTAAAAAAATAAAAAGAAAGCATTTTACGTTTACAATTTTTATGAAAACATTCGACCGTATGAACAGATGCTAAGGCCATTTTCAAGGCCTTGGGTAGGGTCCCTGCGTGAGAGAGGCCCCAAGGTTAAAATGTATTAGCTTCACATTCAATCTGTTTTTCTTAATAGTGTTCACCAAATGTTAGCTTTCAGGGATTTGATGTGGGAAAGAGGGGCCTTTGTTTCTTGCATATGTGTTCCTAATTAGACCCCTTGCCTCTTGGGAGCGAGTCAGAGACTCAATAAACTGGTGATGTGGGGGTTGTTTAGGAGAATTTATGTGGGGGGACAGTACCCTGGGATAGGGATGTGACCAACTGTATTACTTAGGGTTAGTAATGTTAGCTGCTATAACAAGCAACCCCTATAATTTCAGTAGCCCCAAAATAAAAAATATATATATTCCTAATTTATAAAGTCCACTGAATTCTGCTGGTTGGTGAGACCCAGACTCCTTCATCTGATGAATCCCTATCTTAGTTCTTAGAATCCTCTCCATTTAGCTGACAGATGGGGTGGGGGGGGGTGGGAGATAGCTCATGGGACATCTTCTTGGGCTACATTCTACTGGAAGGAACTCAGACCCATGGGCACAAGTAACTTAAGAGGAAACTGGGAAATGTGGTCTAGTTGTACACCCAGGAAGAGAGAGAAGCAGATTTGGTCAGCCATTTCAGTCTCCACCAAACCAACTTTCCTCTAAGTTTGACTAAGTACAACAAGGCGAGGCTGAAGTAAATTTTACTAGAGTCCAATAACAGACAGAGCATTATCTCCAGACCGAAAAGACAAGAGCTATGAGAAACACAGGAGACAGAGGAATCAAGAGAGGCAGGCTTATGGCTTCAGAGGTTAGCATGTCATTTGTTGATCTCCTACTGATGTTATTGGAAGACTTACTCTGTGGGAAGTTCAAGGAGGATCCTCTCTACTTCCAGGATGTTCAAGAATAACAGAGGTCTGCTAAAGTACGAGAAGAAGACCCTGGGCCAGACCATGTCCCAGCTGGAGACAGGAGCAGAGAGTGGGGAGTAATCCCCACTCCTGAGAGGTAGAAAGAAATCCATGCTCAAAGAAGGGTCCAGTTTTGGTGAATAGATCTGAATATTAGAGAAGAAGCAGAAGACATTGTATTTTTATAAGAGAAGACGGCAGAAACAACATTGGAACTAGAGAGTCAACTCTGTCATTTGGCCATAGCATCCAAAAGAGAAGAGAGATCTAAAAGCATTCCACATACATGGAGAGCACGAAGCAAGGCTCACTATAGATTCATGGTTGGCATCATCTGAGTCTTTTCAGCAATTTCCTCCAACAGAATCACAAAGCCCTGCGGTGACCTCAGCAGCCATGAGTGAGAAGCTGTCAGCATCACAGTGCGAGCAATGATATTAATTAAATACTGGTGGAATTTTTGCTTAGCATGGGAGCTGGAGGTACCATTGACAGGTGGGGACTTTGGGTTTTTCTCATCTACCTACTGCAGAACAGGAAGCATCGGATTAATTTTTTTCTTCGAATTCTTTTTAAAAAATATAGCCCTGTTCTGACACGCTGTGGTTAAAGCTTATAAAGAATCCAGTCTTCCAGTGTATTTCCAGGCAGCTTAAGCCAAGAAGGAAGCAATTACTACCCCATAGAATAGGGTCACCCGACCTTCAGTTCTGAAAGCTAGTGGACTCCGAAGTACACTTGTCAGAGCCTTCCTGCCTCAGGGCCTCCAGGTTTCTTCTCAACAGCTACTGGATCTCAGGAATCAGCTCCATTTTACCCATATCTCAAGGCACAGTCTTTACCTATGTAGGAAGGATTTACCCAGCCTTCATGGTATCAGTTTTTCCTCAATGCCTTGGCTCTGAGCTGCTTAAATAGCTAGATCATTTCTTTCCAAATAGAAATTTTTCCACATTCCATTCCACTATCAGATGACTCAGCACCAACTGGGAATGTGCTCAGAGGCACCACCTGCTCCTGTGCCCTTCCGTTTTAGCCTGACCCACTGATCTTTGCTTAGTCGCTTGCTGTCTTCTCTCCCTGGGACCATTTTCCCTTAGATCATTGCATGCCTCATTCCTGTTTATTGGTCAGGTCCAGCTTAAATTCAACTCCTCAAAAACCCTCCTGTGAGTATCTAAAACATGACCTACCTCTGTAATTCTCTTCCATCTTATTCTGTAATTGTAGAACTTATTTTTTTGCATCATTACTATCTGTATCCACAACCAGCACACAAAATTCACAACGGGAGTCACTCTGTCTTACTTGCCATGATAACCTCAAGACCTCTGGGAACTTAATAAATATTTGTTGATTAAATGGGCTCATTGATTATTTTCCAGCAACAGCATCATGTTTTATTTTTCCCTTTGGCATTAGCCTCAAGTTAATAAATCCAGATCAGGTCTCCAAAACAAAATTTTACATTGATTGGGAACACTTGGAACAAACACTTGTGATTTTCTATCTTGGAGAAACTTAACCAACTTAACCATTTTCAGCTTTCCAGAAAATGTTTACTATTTATTATACCAGTTACATCTGGGGTTCTCCATACTTTTCCTAGAAAATATGTATAGGACTGGTAGAATATGAGGAATATCATTCAGCTACAAAACTCAGAAAACTCTTTTGGCTTCCCTCTTGACTTTACAATAAATATGAATAATTTATAGAACTACCCCCTCCAATGTCTGCTCTTCCAGCAAGACATGGTACTACACTGTAAGTTCCATACATCAAAATTATTACTGGCTTGTTTATTTCTGTAAAATAAACATGTTTTATTTCTGTAAAACAAGGACCTATAACAGCCCCTAGCATGTGGTTTGTAAATGCAAATCAAATGACTATTGAATGAACCAGTGACCAGAATTATAAACGTTTGCCAGTCAACTGGACAGAGTCTTAGCCCTTGAGAAGAAAGGAGTTAGCCACAGTATTCTAGGGTTGTTAATAGTTCTGCCAGAGTCAATAGGAAGAGAATGGATTTTGCAGACCTGCATGCTAGCATATTAAGGAATACAAGGCTGGAGATCATCTTCACTTTGGTTTAATAATTTTAACTAGAGTTCTTGTTTCAATAGAACTTTGCTCCCAGTAAGAGTTCAATATTATAATGGGAAGTTTTGTTCTTCCATTATTTTGGAGACATTTAAGGTCCAATAAAATAGGTTAGGACTGACTTGGCATCAGAAATTAAAAGGAAGCTATCATTTGCATGTTTTGACAATATCTTCACACTTTTACCTGTGCAGTCTTGTCTTAAGCACGCTTGCAAATATCTGAAAATCAGGATTCCATAATCCAGTCTGAAATGGTTTCCTCTGGAGGGTCATGTAAGTGCATTCTGATCTCCCTTTTCCCCTGCCTTCTGATTTTGCTTACATGCTTGGTAATCACCCCAAGGATGGGGAGGACACAGAGAGTGTTGAGCATTGATTCAGTCAGATGGCTGTGTTCAGTTCAGTTCAGTTGCTCAATCATGTCTGACTCTTTGTGATCCCATGGACTGCAGCAACGCCAGGCTTCCCTGTCCATCATCAGCTCCTCCCAGAGCTTACTCAAACTCATGTCTATACAAATAACGGAACTGAAATGCAGAGAAGATAAGTAACATTCTTCAGATCACACAACAGTAGCAGTGGGCCTTGGATTGAATACAGCTTGTTTGCTTAGCTGTGCGTTGGCACTGCCTCTGCTAAGGTAAAGTGACTTTTGAACAACCCCTCGGTTCCAGCCCTTTGTCTTTTTACAGTACCTTCATTCTTAAAGCATGCATCCCAGAAGGCCCCTGTAAAAATATTTGGGAAAATTTCCAACACTGGATTTGCCTCCATCATCTACTCACATTCCAGCAACAAAATACCTACCTTACCCATGTCAACTTGGTTCTGATGTTTTTCCAAAGAGGTGAGAAAATGCAGAGATCATAGAGAAAGTTTTAAATTAAGTTGTCAGCTTGATTCTGCTGCCAAAAATTCTCATGCTTAAAAATATGGCACAATACTTTTTGCTTCAATGTTAAAAAATTAAATGGTAGCTGAAGATAAATTCTGTTTTCACTCGGGTCAAGGAAGATCAATTTCAGTGTATGTGAAGGGTCTTCCCACTCACCTCCCAGCTCCCAGAAATGTCAAGGAAATTGTGTGCAGCACAGAATTTGAGGGGCTCCCTCCCTGGTGCTTGAACCTCGTAGGCTTCTTGTTCAGATGTATATAGACTGTGCCAGGAAATTGGCTCTGACAGTTGTCTGTTATTGGGTGTGGGGCACTTGGTGAGCCTGGTTTCCCAGAGCATGGTGCCCAGGTACCCTCATGGGCCTCACATCCATTCAATTTTAAAGAGATGCTAGCATGCCAGACTGGAAGCCACCATCCCTTTCTTTGTCTCCATGAATCGTCACCTCTTTTTTATGCTATTTCACTTTTCCTTGAATGAAGAGCACAAGCACCCTGACTGCCCCGACTCTGTTCTTTGTAGCATTTTTCACACTACATAGATTTCAACCTAAATTAAAATAGGCCTTTAAAAGAATTGTAGGGCTTTTAACCATTCAGGCATCATTTATTTTACTATTTATTTCCTTAAATACCTTTTGAAAAATATCTTAAGTCCAGTCAATTTGGGGGTTAGTAGGTGGGTATTTTAATTGACCATTCAATTTCAAATAAGTGTGGAGGAAATTATAACCCTCTTCAACAGCTCAACAACAATTTAAGGAGAATATGACCCTGATTGAAACCATTAGAAATTTAGAAAGCAAACATGGATGTGGTTGGATGTGGTCAAAGTAAACAGCCTAGGAATTTTAAAATCCTGTCTTATTTTGCTTTTAAGAAAAATGTTAAAACCACAAAATTAGGAGAGATATTGCCCCCCAAATTGAAGCCATTTAATAAACAGATTGTATGCCATTATTATAGCTGGCATTGAAAAATATTGATAACTAAAATTTTATCTTTTGAAAAATAAAAATGATAGTTCTCACCTGGCCTGTAGGCTTGAAGCTGGGAAAGAAAACATTTCAATATCCTGTCATCTATTACATATGTTGATCAACCCATGTAATCAGATTCCAAATCAGATGGACTACCTGCAGACTCTCTGAGGAGAGTTTTCTAGAACCCACAATTTGTTTATTCTCTTTTTAGATTTGTGGACTTTACTGAATTTTATAGTATGTGGATAATATCTTAATAAAGCTGTTCCAAAAACTATATACATATATGTAGTTAGATAACATATATAACACATTGTAATCAATATAGTGTACATTATATATCTCATACACATTCAGTTCAGTTCAGTTCAGTTGCTCAGTTGAGTCTGACTCTTTGTGACCCCACAGACTGAAGCACGCCAGGCTTCCCTTCCCTATTCCATGTCCAGTTCTAACTGTTACTTCTTGACCTGCACACAGATTTCTCAGGAGGCAGGTAAGATGATCTGGTATTTCCATCTCTTGACGAATTTTCCACAGTTTGTTGTGATTTACACAGTCAAAGGCTTTGTTATAATCAGTAAAGCAGAAGTAGATGTTTTAAATGTTATGTATTGTTAATTTCATATGTTATATGTATGCATCTATATTTATATCATACAAGATTATAATAAGTAATTGGGCATGTTTTACAGCTGACCCTTGAACAGCCCAGGATTAAGGGCAATGACCTTCTGTGCAGTTGAAAACCCAGTATAACTTCTAGTCAGCCCTTCATATATGCAGTTTCTTGGTAGCCATGAACTCAACCCACCTCGGACCCTGTAATACTGAAGTACTAGTCAGTGAAAAATATCCGAATTGAAGTGGACTCATGCAGTTAAAACCCATGTTGCTCAAGGATCACTTGTAATTGTTAATGAGCCTTTCACCTTTCCTGGTCTGGTTTCAAAGCCAAAGACATCTAAATTCTTTTGCCTTCCACAAAACTTCCTCCTCTCATAAATATACCACCCCAACTTTCTCCACAGGCCTGACAGTAAAAAAAAAAAAAAATCAAAACAAAAACCCTTTCCCCCAGTCCATCCCTGTATCAGGGGCTTTTCACTTGCTTTATTTTGTTTGGTACATCATGAGGTCGAGTCCTGAAGTCAACCTGCTGGGCCCTCATCCTGGCTTTACCACCTTAACAGCTGGCATTTAGTTCAAGTCAGCTCCTTCTTTTTGTCCAGATCACCCATCTGGAAAATGGAGGAGCAATTGAATTCACCACCTAAGGTCATCAGGAGGACTGAATGACTCCTAAAACTCCAGGGTTTAGTCATTATAACAGTGACTTAGGAAAAAAAAATAGTGACTTAAGCTCAATAAATGATAGTAGTAGTAATATTATAGTTATCTTGTTGTGTGGATTCTCAAAAACATCTTACATTGTAAACTAATAAGGCCTTATAATTGGTACAGAGTCAGCCTCATTCCTATTTGGAGAAACAAGAGAACATGACCAGCAAAGGCTCCATGGTCACAACCTGGGGACAGGGCATGACCATCCATATTTGGAATATCCCTTTTTGCTGTAAATGACCTGTATTTGGGCTTCCCTAGTAGCTCAGCTGGTAAAGAATCTGCCTGCAATGCAAGAGACCCTAGTTCAATTCCTGGATCAGGAAGATCCCCTGAAGAAGGGATAGGCTACCCACTTCAGTGTTGACAGGCTTCCCTGGTGGCTCAAATGGTAAAGAATCCACTTGCAATGCAGGAGCCCAGGTTCAATACCTGGGCCAGAAAGATCCCCTGGAGAAGGAAATGGTAACCCACTCCAGTATTCTTGCCTGGAGAATTCCGTGGACAGAGGAGGCTGGTGGGCTATAGTCCATGGGGTCGCAAAGAGTCAGACATGACTGAGTAAAGAACACAGAGACCTTTATTTGCTTTACCTAGCTAATCTCTAGGTTAATTGCAAGTCTAGGGGCAGGGCCTTGATGTTTGCCCATAAATTTACTGTGTTGAAAGGGAAGATTTTTATCACAGAATAATCTGTCATGAGCATTAGTCAAGGGGAGTGACTCAGGGCATCTTCTCAGAGGTGGCTAGCTATAAATCAGCTTATACAGAAAATTAATCTAGACAGCGAGAGAGAGAGAGCCTCCAAAAGAGGCATGTATGACAGTGTCACCTTGAGTTTCTCCTAGACTCGTTGATATTGGGGAAAAGTTTTCCCTCAGAAAAGCTTTTGGGGAGGGAGTGCTCGCAGCAAGCAGATGCAACTAAAGGAAGTCCATCGTGCCTGAAACTCACTGCAAATGAGAGTTGACTCCCAAGAAATATCCTGGTGCCTTCCGGGAAGATAAGATTTCAAACATCTATTTTTGACTCAACATGGGATTGTTTCTCTCCACTGCTGAGCATCTAGCATATCTTGAAAATGTTTACCCAATCGTTCTGAGAGTTTGACTATCTGGCACCCCACAGCTGAGTACAAATAACATTCAGGTCTTTAGACATGTGAATGGCCACAGAACTAGGGAATCAAGAAATGGGCATGAAGGGTCACCTACACCAAGCCTTCACTTGAGGCAGGGTTACAATGAAACCAAAACAGACAGATTTCTCTACTTCTTTCTATTCATCTCTATTAGTGGGCTCTTAAAGTGTGGTTCTCAGACCAGCAGCATCAACCTCACCTGGGTACCTGTTAAAAAAAACGACATTTTTAGGCCTTTCCTCAGATTTACTAAACCAGAGTCTCTGGGGTTGGGACTCAGAACTCTGTATCTCAACATGCCTTCCAGATAACTCTAGAGTCTAGGAAGTACTGCTAAAGTCTGAGAATTACTGCTCTAACTAAAAATTACTGATATGTGTCTCCCACTCCTAGAAATTCTGATTTTATTTGATCTGGAGAGCAGCTGGACAATAGGGTTTTTAAAAGGTCTCCAAGTGATTTTCATTGTGCAGTCAGACTAGAGGCATAAGAAAATTCAATTGTTCCCTATACCAAGCAGAGCACCCACATATGTGAGGGTACATCTCCAAAAAGACTCGAAGGCAGTGTAAGGCCGTGTCGTTTTGAGTGACTTTCTACTCAGGGTCTATCTACACCCTTCTTGAAGCATCCACCATTTTCTTCAGCTTTTTGTCTTGTTGTTCAGCTGCTAAGTCGTGTCGGAGTTTTTTGGACCCTGTGAACTGTAGCACGCCAGGCTCCTCTGTCCCCCATTATCTCCTGGAGTTTGCTCAAATTCATGTCCATTAAATTGGTGGTGCTATTTAAACATCTCATTCTCTGCCACTCCCTTCTCCTTTACCTTCAATCTTTCCTAGCATTAGGATCTTTCCCAGTGAGTCAGCTCTTCACATCAGGTGGCCAAAGCATTGGAGCTTCAGCTTCAGCATCAGTCCTTCCAATGAATAGTCAGGATTGATTTCCTTTAGGATGGATTGATTTTGTCTCCTTGCAGTCCAAGGGACTCTATGGAGTCTTCTCCAACACCACAGTTTGAAAGCATCAATTCATTGGTGCTCAGACTCCGTTATGGTCTAACTCTCACATCTGTGCATGACTACTAGAAAAGCCATAGCCTTGGCTAGACAGATGCTATATGTACACCAGGGCTCACTCCATATACTTCTCAGCTGGCACGTGGCCCAGCCAGCCAAAGTTGGGGGTAATAAGCCCGGGATTGAGGCCAAAGCTTCGTATTAAGAAAACAAGTATATTTTCCCTGAATGAATGTCTCCACTGTAACTGCCCCTCTTGAATCTCTGGCCAGAACATTAAGGACTTAAGGATGTGGGATTTTAGCCATGATTCCTCACTATCTTTCTTTGAGAACTTAACTGATACCCTATACTATCGTCCTACCAAATGCTGTCAAGTCTCTTTTTCAGAAATTCACCACCCCCGAGACATTCCTTTTCATTTTCAGAATGCTCAAATTATGCAGTGTTCTCCCCTTATGTTAAGCCCAAATCTGCTTCTGCTGAGACTCCAATTATGAATTCTAGATTTGCCTGCAGAGCAGGTTCCTCTGTGTGACATACAACTCATTAACCTTGGGACGCAGTTCTCAGGTCGCCTCTACATTTTCTCTAGATCTTCTTTGAGTTCAGAATTCACTTTCTAAATAGTGCCTCTTTGTTAGTAAATGCTATTGTGCTTCAGGCCAGACCCCATTTCCTCCACCATATTTCCATTTCCCAGCTACTCTGAGTGTTGCCATTCAGAGCGTACAGCTACATCTTTAGAGAATTGCCCAAGGCTGATGGAAGCCACAGCAATGGAGATGTGTGTCACTCCTTATCCAGGGTCAGCCTTGGCCAGGGTAGGGGGCAAGTTAGCCCAGTCTCCTTGTCTCATAGTGGGAAACCACACCCACACCTTAGTCCTCTCCTCTTTCTTGAGATTCTTCCCACAACAAATCACTTGACAAAAATCCCCATTCCAGGCTCTTCTAGGAAATTTGACCTAAAACATTTTATGTGCTTACTCAGGTTGCCATACATCTGTTTGACCAGCAGGATTAAAACAGTCTGCTGAGCCCTAAAAGAACAATGCATCAAAGAGAGATGGAGAACAGGTTTGACTAGTTTTGTGGGGCCAGAATCAAGGCTGTAGGAGGCCTAGACAGCAGCTTCTACCCCATAGATGCTTTGCAGAAGGCAAAAGACCCAATTCTCAATACTCTGGTTTAATACTCCAGTCACATGTAGTAGATGGATTACAGAAAAAATAGCCCTGATTTTCCACCCCTCTCTGAATGCACACTTATTGCAATGTGATTTTGCAGTTTCTGTGGATCAGACACAGAGTGTGTTCCCACGCCTTGAACCTGTGGCTGGTCTGTGACTTGTTTTGAAGAATAGAATAGGAAAGAAGAAATGGTTTTCCAGCTCCAAACCTCACCTCCGGTGCCTTTGAGCACCCTTCTTCCTTGGACCCTTAGCAACCACCATGTGACCATATCCAGACTAGACATGTGACCCAGGCATGCCATCGTCCCAGCCAGCAGCCAACTGACCACCAAGCATGTGGGTGAGGCTAGTCTCGAGCAGACATCCTCCAGCTGATCATGGACTCACAAGCAAACACAGCAGAGGTCAGCAGAGCCCTGAGCAGAAGGACCACCCAGCTGAACCATAACCTTGAGAACTAACAATGATTGTTTCTGAAGATGCTGAGTTTGGGGGTGCCTTGTTAGGCAGCATTACTGTGGCAACTAACACTTTCACAACAGATATCTCATGGCTTCCAGACTCTTCTTGGAGAAACCCAAATGTGGGATGCAAGCCTTAAACTTCAAACTGCAAGCAGCTCTACATGTCTGATTTTGGACTCGAGGACGTAGGATTACAGCTCAGAGCTCTAGAGAGAGCAAGAGTTCTGGTAACCAGAGGATACAGTGCCTGAGGCAGGGGCAGTCTTCAAGCTCAGAGAACTTAAAGCCTTCTGTTCAGTCACAGGGGAAGTGAAGAGAAGGCAGGTTCTATTTCTGGTCCATGGTCCAGCAAAGGTGCCTGGGAAGCCAGCACAAAGGATATCAGGGAAGTTGGGTAATACGGCCAACAGTGACTTCCATTTAATAAAAGATGTGGTATAAAGGAGGGAAGGGGTGTGGGGCTCAGAAATGTGAAATCTGAGGATAAAATTAGAACTAGGCTTTCTCTTTTTGTAGCTTTAAGATTTCTTTATTAGGATGTAATAAGCATCCAGTAATTTGTACAGATCTTCAGAGTTCAGCTCAGATAAACATGAAAGCATTTTCTAGCCCCTAGAAGGTTCCTTTATGTCAGTTCGCAGTCAGCACTGCCCCTTTATACAGAAGTGACAGTGTTACTTAGTTTTGCCTGCTTTTGAACTTCATATAAGTGGAATCATACAGCATGTCTGATGTCTGCTCATCATTTTGAAACCAAGCAGGACCCTGCAGGGGCCACCCCAGTTGACCGTAGATTTATGGCGCAACTCTAAGCCATTTATTGTTCCTTCTGTAAGCAAGACCTAACGGCTACTTGGAATCACATGATTAAGACAATTATCTCTGAAAATAGAAAACTGCCCCTTCTCCAGCATGTAGCCCCTTTCCCTATAAAATCCGAGCAAACACGAGTGAAAATTTGGTTCTTTGGGACCTGAGTCCACCTTCTTCCCAAGACAGCCAGCTTCCTCAATAAAGCTGCCTTTCCTTTTGCCCAACTCTCATCTCTCAGTATTGGATTCTTGAGCAGCCAAATCTTAGTTTGGTAACAAATTTTGTTTATAGGATTTATATATGAGGGTACATGTTACAGTAGTTTGTTCATTTTTTATTGTTCTGTAGCATTCCATTGGACTTCCTTTGTGGCTCAATGGTAAAGCATCTGCCTGCAATGCAGGAGACACAGGAGATTTGGGTCCGATTCCTGGGTTGGGAAGATCCCCTGGAAGAGGACATGGTGAGTCACTCCACTGTTCTTGCCTGGAGAATCCCATGGACAGAGGAGCCTGGTGGGCTACAGTCTATGGGATCACAAAGATTTGGACATGACTGAAGCAACTTAGCATGCATGCATATACAGTATTCCATCATATGAATACAGCCCAATATTTTTGTTCTATTCTATTACTACTAAACATTTAAAATGGGTTCTTTTCAGCTTTGACTTTATAAATAGTCTTGCTATAAACATTCTTACACAATCTCCCTTAGTATCTGCAGGGAACTGATTCCAGCACCTGCTCTGGATACCAAAATCCACAGATGCTCAAGCCCTTTATATAAAATGGCACACCGTGCCTGCATATAAGCTATGCACATTCTCTTTCATATACTTTAAATCATAATTAGATTATTTGTAACACCTAATACAATGTAAATGCTATGCAAATAGCATTTCCCATGCATGGCAAATTCAAGTTTTGCTTTTTGGAACTTTCTCTATTTTATTTTCTGAGTATTTTCAATCTGCAGTTGGTAGAGCGTGTGGAACCCTTTGATATGCAGGGCCAACTCTACATGCTTTTTGATGCACATACATACTTTATTTTGAGAAAACAATGGATTTCAATCAACCCCTCTTTTGTCCATCATCAGGCCTGGGAAGTGATCTAACACCCTTCCTTGTTCACCTGCTGACAACAAGCTGCTTAGATAAGAAATTACATTTGAATCCACTTTCAATCTCTGTTCTGAGAGGAGGGGAAGGCAAGGAAAAGGGGAAAAAAGGAAGAAGCAACTTCAGTGAGAACAGAAATGATAATCAGTCTTAGCTTCATGTTTTCTCTCCAGTAGCTATCTAAGATGCCAAAAATAATGACATTCATCTGTATTAAAGATATGAAGACTCTTAAGGATGCAAATGTGCTTTTTAGAAAGACACACATAAGATAATTAAAATGCTACAGTTCCTGTGCGCTTCATAATGTTCAAGTTGTCTTCTTATTTACTAGCCCCTTACTACTCAGAGTGGTCCCCAGACCAGCAGCATCCATTAGCTTAGAAACTGTTAGAAATGCAGAATCTCAGGACTCACTCCAGATTTATGGAATCAGAATCTGCATTTTAACAAGCTCCTCGGGTAATGTCCTGTATGCTAATTTGTGATTGTTATTTGTTGTTTAGTAGCTAAGTCATGTCCAACTCTCTTGTGACCCCATGGACTATAACCTGCTCTCAGGCAAGAATACTGAAATGGGTTGCCATTTCCTTCTCCAGGGGACCTTCCAGACTCATGGATTGAAACCATGTTTCCTGCATTGGCAGGCAGATTCTTTACCACCGAGTTATCTGGAAAGTACATGAAGCCCTCCAATATTCTTTATGATACTCATAAGTCCCTGAAAAACAGAAGAGAGGAGTCCTTGCTCTCCTTTTACAGGTGGGAAAATCAAGACACAGAAAGGTGACCTTGAGGCACAAGAGCACCCAGCTGGTTCCATGTAGGAAAGGTCTCCAGAGGGAAAATGCTGATTTGCATTACTTCACTCTGATAACAACTGACCTGCCTAACACATTATAAGGTCAAGCCTGTTCCTCTCTAGAAAGTGCTGTCCTGATGGGATGCGCTGTGGTCTGAGTCATTCTTCTTGGAGGCTGACATGAAAAGCCATCAGAAAGACAAGTGTGGCAGCATGATATGGAGGTGGGGAGGACGGAGTAAAGGAAAGAGAGTGAGGAAACTCATGCAACAGCAGAGGGACACGGAACGGGGTGGGGCGGCGCCAGAGAGATTCCAAGCCCGTGGCTTTGCTTGCTCCTTACTCCCCTGCCTGCAAGCAAGAGCTGTGCTGTGACGCAGCCTCTGAGAGGCTCCTGGCAGCCAGCCTGGAGCTGGCCCAAGTGCTCACTGTGGGGCTCTCAGCTGCAGCGAGACTGGAGGCTGCCTAGTGCACCTCTCCTGGGTCCCGCAGAGCATCCATACCAACTGCGCCAGGGAGGATCCAGCCCTGCTGCCAGCAAAGCCAGCCAGCCTGCAGAATGGGCTGGAAAAGTGGGTGCAGTAATGGGGAACAGATGCAGCTCAGGGCATCCTAGGTTACACCTGCAGAGGTGAGGATTCTAGGACCCCATTGTCTCTTTCGGCCCCTCCAGAAAGCAGTTCCAGGCTGCAGACTTGCCCGTCAGGCTTGGAAACATCTGAATACTCTGAGTCCTGTGACAATCCCACAGCCAGGATGACTAGCTCAGCAAAGCTCAGGGTTCATATCAGTGGATACACCCTGCAAATCCAGCTGGAGAGCTGGAACATATCCAGGGCTCTGCCTGTCTGGGTGCTGACATAGGAAGACTCCGAGGAGGCCTACAGCTCCCATCTTGGCACCCCCACGGATGTCAGACATCAAAAGGATAGTTAACAGTGGCCTTCCAAAGCCTTTCATTTTTTCCAAACCCCAAATGCTGGCTTTAATGGCAGAGGTTCCAAAACAGCCTGGTGAGACAGCTACTTAGGGCAAGTAATGAAGCTTATGGGCTACAAAACCACAGTGTATACTTAGTTAAATCTAAAGACTAGAACTCCTGTTGCCGCCTTGCCCTGTCTCCCCCCCGTTTCTCCGCCTGCCATCGGTTGTCCTCTTTCCCCAATGCTGAGAGATGGCTAGCCCCCTCTGTGAACAGCTGTGACCTCTATATGCAGTCGGGGTCCGGCTGTACGGCGAGGACACTGATACAGCCTCCCAGCAGCTAAAACCAGGCCGAGGTCCAAAGCTTGTCTGCACGTGGGAGTGAGTGTTGGTGGGTAATCAGAAGAAAGGAAAGCAGGAGGCAAAGTCACTGAAAATAATCAGCTCAGAATCTAGCGTTTCTCAGGCAGACTAAGACTTACTTCCCATGGAGTTTTGCCAGAGTAAATGGTACCCTTTCCCACTCTCTGCTGTGTGCCTCTCCACAGTACCCCAAACAGGGCAGATCAGTATATTCACTCAAAAGCCTACTGTGACAGTGGAAATGCTTTTAAAAATCTTCACAACAGAAATGGCCTAACATTTATGTGTTAGATGCTACGTGGCCAGGATATTAATTCCAGACACCATGTTTCCTGAATTTGTTTCCAAGCTTTCCCCACCTGCTTGATTCAAACAAGTGGAGCTTAAAATTTTTCTTAGATTTAATCTCTTTTTTGCTATTTTCTCACCAGCCTCCTAGATACTGGCAGGTCTCTCATTCATTCAATGAATAATTATTGAGCACATTTCCTGCATGAGTCATTGTGCTGATTAGGCATAGATATGGTTTCTCCCATATAAGACCTTTCTTTATTCAACAAATATTTGTTAGCCCTACCTGTTCATATAGCACTCAGTGAGGTGCTAAGGAAGATAAAAATGCAGAGAGCATACAAGCCCTGGTGATGCTTTGGTTATATCAGGAGACAAGTGCAAGATCACAGACAGCCCAATTCTATTGTCAAGGAAATGGACCCTTGCTGCAGAAGTGTGGATCCTTTGAAAACTTGTGAGAAATGCAAGTCCCCGCTTGCTGAATGTTCACTAGCTGAATAAGAACCTGCAATTTAACTTAATGCTCAGGAAATTCCAAGCACAGTGACCTTTGAGGTTTGACAGCCGAAGCTCTAGGAGTTTGGGGAAGACAGATTATTATGCACCTCATGATAACAGTCAAGAAAACATCCATACAGGAGTTTGCCTCTAAAGAATCATTGGGCTTTGACTGGACACAGGGAGCAAAAGATAGTAACTTCCCACTTTCACAGAGTTAAAAAAAGAAAAAAACATGTCTGCAAACTGCAGAAGGCAGTAAAATTTTGCAATCACATTTTCCACAACAGCGAAAGCTTTGAGTCAGGTAGGATGAATTTGCAAATTCATGTGGCTGACGGTGTCAGGATCCCCAAGTGGCAGCTTGCCCAGTTTGGAGAGCTTCAAGGTCAGACTGCCTGTTGTCCTGAAATGGACTGGCCCTTCAGCAATTCCTGGCTCTGCCCAACCTGCCTGTCAATCAAACAGAGTGACCAGTGGAAACTGGCTCATTATTTTCCTGCAGTCACTCAGCCAATTGGCAGCTTCCAGCAAATTAGGTCCTGGAAAGGCATCATCTGAACATCAGCGCGGTGGCTGCTTTATCAAGCCGGCCCAGGAGAGCAGATAAATCACTGTGAAGTTGCGATTAGAGGCTGTTTGCCGTGTGACTATGGCTTAATATATTGGATCAGCCTGAGTGGGTTGCCTCAATTTTACTTGCACTCTCCCTTCCCGCCTTCAACTTAGAATTAAGCTTTTTGTTCTAAATATAAAAACTGAATCAAATTAATAAAACAGATGAAGAAATGACTGTGTTTACTGTTATTTCCTGTTTTCTACATACCAGACCAAATGTCTGTGTTTCTCCAATAATTTAACCAGAAAAAGATGATACAGAACTTCACAACACTGTTGAATGCTTTGCTTAACATTCAGGGCTGTGTTCCATAGTAATACAAACTGCCCATCCGTTCAGAAGTCATGTCAAGGAGAATCTGCTCTGAAACAGGTAAGCTCTAAAGACAACATGGCCACAGTCATCTACATCAGGCAGATTTCTCCTCGGAATTATTTTCTAGTAGCTGGGATGGGACTGTGCCAAGACCCCTCTGCCCTCTCACTCTAGCAGCTGTGGCTTGTTTTAGGAGGCAGTTGGTGGAGGAGGGAGCTGAGCTGGGGAGCAGGACCCAGCTGACTGGTTCACAGGAAATGGAATTTAGGATTCTTGACTGTCAGCTCTATTCTAATCCCCTTAAGCTGATGCTTAACTAATAACATGGCAATAACATCTGTCCTGAACCCACCACCACTCACCATATCCCCAGCATCCCCGGCTCTCTATTCTCTCTTCTCCAGGAAACTGGAAGCACTGGCCAGTCAACTAATTCTCTTAACCATCACCCTAGGTGTGATTTTAGACTCGTGCCAGCTCTGGTTATGCCTGAGCAGGACCAAAGGCTGAAGCAGGCACCCACGGAGAAGAGGAGACATCTCTTTATCTCGAGATTCTGCTTTTAGGAAGGAGCTTTTGTGTGGGAAGCTTCCAGCCTCCAGCACTGATCTCACCATTTTGCTCCCCCCACCCCACACCCCACTCCACCATCTATCAGAGACTGAGTGCGGTGTGCAGTGTGTTTGAAATGATCAAATGGAACAGTGAGGAATCTGGAAGCCACACAGATAAGGAATGGTTGAAGGAACTGATGGAGCTGAGATGAAAGCATTTCAAATGTTGGAGGCGGCAGTGTATGAAAGAGGCAGCGGGTAGGTTCCTGAGCAACAGATGTAAGATACAAGCTCAGTGGATGATGTGCCTCCTCACAAAGAAAGCCCCCCACCTCGGAGGCCAGGCCCTGCCTGCTGGAGTAGAAGCTCCCTGTCTTGACAGGCACTTAAGCCAAAGCTTGGCAACTACTGTACAAGACACGTGAGTTACTAGGGAGAGGGTGGAACAGAGCTGTATCATTCTTTCATCTCTGAGATCCTGGGCTGCATACAGGGCTCACCTTCTCAGGGTAGATCCTGTGGTCTCATTTTACATATATCCTCCTAAGTCACTTCCACAGCACTCTAGTTGGTGGGTACGGTTGTTATATTTTATTTAATATTTTCACCCCACCTGCTTAGGACACTCTTGCCTTAGGTACTGTGTTATTCTCTCCTTTCCCAATACTCTGGTCTTCTCTGTGTTTTATCTCCTCCAAAAGCCTTTTCTCTTTTGCCCTTTGGAATGTGGCCTTTCCCCTCCAACTCTCCATCCCTTACCCTGCTTTATTTGTCTTTATGGTATTTAGCACACTCTAAAGCTGTGTTACAAACTGACCAGTTTATTATCAGTCCCTTTTAGGAGTACAGAAGGATGTCGGTTGGTTTTGCTCACTGCTCCATCCCCAGCACATGTCACCAAGGTTGTGGTCCACGACAGAACATGTGCATGCAAAGGACAAACGAGTCTGTTTTACAGATGAGGAGACTGAGGCACTGCAAATGGGAAGTAATATCCTTACACAGCAAGTAAATAGAGGAGCTAGGATTTGAACACCTTGATTCCAGGGTCACACACAACTGCCCCACATCATTTACCCTTAGAAGAAACCATGTTTTCCTTCTTTTGAGGGGGGGGTGTGAAATTTAAGATTTTATTTTCAATATTAGGCTAATTAACATTGTCAGACATCAAAAAATATACAAACAACAAGTTCTGGAGAGGGTGTGGAGAAAAGGGAGCCCTCCTACACTGCTGGTGGGAGTGTATATTGGTAAAGCCACGATGGAGAACAGTAGGCAGATTCCTTAAGAAACTAAAAATAGAGCTACCATATGACCCTACAGTCCCACTCCTGGGCATATATCTTGGGGGAAATATCATCCAAAAGGATTCATGCACCCCACTGTTCATTGCAGCACTGTTTACAATAGCCAAAACATGGAAGCAACCTAAATGTCCATCAACAGAGGAATAAATAAAGATGTGGTACATATATACAATGGAATATTACTCAGCCACTAAAAAAAAGGAAGTAATGCCATTTGCAGCAATACGGATGGATCTAGAGAGAGTCATGTTGAGTGAAGTAAGTCAGACAGAGAAAGAGAAATATCATATGTGCTGTGCTTAGTCGCTCAGTCTTTTCTGACTGTTCGCAACCCCAAAGACTGTGGCCCGCCAGGCTCCTCTGCCCATGGAGATTCTCCAGGCAAGAATACTGGAGTGGATTGCCATGCCCTTCTCCAGGGGATCTTCCCAACACAGGGATTGAATCCAGGTCCCTCCACTGCAGGTGGATTCTTTACCGATTGAGGCATCAGGGAAGCCCAAATATCATATGACATCCTTTATATGTAGAATCAAGAGAAATGATATAAATGAACTTACTTACAAAACAGAAAGAGACTCACAGACTTAGAAAATGAACTTATGGTTGCTGGGGTGAAGGGATAGTTATGGACTTTGGGAAGGTTATGTATACACTGCTATATTTAAAAGGGATAACCTATTGTATAGCACTTGGAGCTCTGCTCAATGTTATGTGGTCACCTGGATAGGAGGGGAATTTAGGGGAGAATGCATACATGTTTCTATACGGCTGAGTCCCTTTGCTGTTCACCTGAATCTACCACAACATTTTAATCAGCTATATCCCAATACAAAATAAAAAGTTTAAAGTTTGGAAAAAGCATTAACAGAAATAAATTTAAATGTGTATTCTAATTAAGGCTTTTAATTTTTTTAATTTTGTTTTATATTGGAGCCTAGTTTGTTAGCAACGCTGTGTTAGTTTCAAGTGTATAGCAAAGTGATGCAGTTATGCAACCATATTTTCTTGAAGAAAAGCTGAAAGTCTAGGAAATCCAATGACGAGCTCTGGCCAGATTACCTCTCATTTTATTACTCCATATGACATGTCCCTGTAAGCTGGGGGTCGCTGGTCGCCACCAACATGGCTGCAAAAAGCCCTGAGAGAGAGTCCAAGGGCAAAAGTCAGAGGACATGAGGCTGCCTTTCACCCGAGCGATCTCCAGGCTGCACTGTGATCTGGAGCAAGCATCTCAGAAGTGGGTGGGTGCCTGGCCCTAACCTGACCCTGGGCAGGTACGTGGACTGTGACAGAGCTCCCGTGTCTGGGGTCCTCAGAGGCAAGTTGGCAAACTCAGGAAGATCCTTTGGCCCTTCAGGTGATTTGAAACCATGCACAATGTCACTCTCCCATCAAAGCGGGTGAATGTATGTTCCCTGCTTCCTCTAGCCAGTTTTATTTTCCAGTGATAAAAATCAGTTTTACTTGAACATTAACAGGTCATAAAAGGGAGTTGACATTGGCTTTTGTAGTTAATTAAAAATAATACAGACTTGAAAGTCAGATGAACTTGAATAAGAATTTGAGTTAGTTACCCTCTGGGAACCTCATTTTTTTTTTTTAACTGAAAATAGTAACTAAGTCTGCTCACACGTTTTTGTAAGGATTAGATGAGAAAGCATAAAAGTGGACATCTGGCATTGATTTTCTCTTTGAGTGTCAGACCATTTTGCTGGTAGCTGCTTTCTACTCTTTCTGTGGGTACAGAAAAATGCATTATCTGAAGGAGATACTGGGGTTGAATCCAAAATATCAAAATCAAATTAACCAAAAGGTACAGACATCCCGGTTTGTGGTGGCCAGGGATGTTACATCCACACCCTGCCTGCACCTCAGGGTCTGTGGATCAAGCCCTGGAGCATCCTCGCGCTCCTGTCCTGAGCTCCCCACACCCTGGCTCACTGGACATCACCTTCCGTTGACTCTGAAAGGACAAAGCCAAGAGAACGGTGGGAGGAGCCTTCCTGCTGAGAGCCTGCTCCAGGTCAACCCATCTCTTGGAGCCCACTGTGGGAGGTTAGACAATTGTGAAGACCTAGGCCTGTGGAGTCCCAGAAAATTCCATCTCTTTGAGTTGGATAAAATCAAGTTGCTCAGGATTTCCCAGGTGGTGCAGTGGTTAAGAATTTGCCCACCAAGGCAGAGGACACGCGTTCAGTTCCTGGTCCAGGAGGATCCCACAGACTGCGAAGCAACTAAGCCCATGCGCCTAGACCCCACACTCTGTAGCAGAAGAAGCCACTGCAGCCAGAGGCCCACGCACTGCAACTAGAGAACAGCTCCCATTCATCGCAACCAGAGAAAGCCCATGAGCAGCAATGAAGACCCAGCACTGTCAAAGATAAAGGGTAATAGGTAAATAAGTCAAGTTGCCCAACAGTTTCAAGTTCAACCTAATAAGTTCTCTCTTAGGGTCACTATTGTTCTTCAGCTTTAATGTCACCTCGTGGAGTCAGATTCTGCTGGTATGCCCCTTACTAACAAAGTACATGGAATGTTCACTTATAAAATATGATATTAACATAAAATACACCAAGGGACATGCTTGTACAGTGAGCCTGTGCTTATAGTGCTACCACAAAAACGTTTGCACCTACCTCTAGCCATCACCAGTATCTTCTAGATTCTAATACAAAGTCCTCCAACAGTTATATCTGATTGTCTCTAAGGGAGGGTGAGAAGATGTATCTCCTATCTCTAGTGAGAGGCAGGCTCTTCCTCCTTTCAAAACCTATAACACAGGAAGGGGTGTCAGAGGTGCAGGGTGAACAGCAAGATTCTGTTCACCGTTGGGGTGCTTTGAAACAAAGGTGAGTTCCATGCACTCCTATACACTCAGTTCGAATCCAAACAAAACAAACACAAAATTAAACCTGATATCTTGGCCACAAGAAATCCTAAAAGTGCCTGGCACATGGTAGGTGCTCCATAAATTATTTGAATGGATGAGAGAGTAAATAAATAACAAATTCACAAGGCCTCTAATATGAGTGATAATCCTGAAGTGCTGGTGAAAAGGGAAAGCTTGACTGAGACGGTTGAGTCCAGTGAAAGACTTTTAAATCTCAAAAATGAAGCAGATAATTATTTTTGCTTTACGGTTTTCAGTGGGTTAATAAACAATAGAAGGATTCTAGCCCCTTCTCAGGAGGCTATCTGGAATGATATAGTATACTTGGTCAAGTTTTCCTATTTGTTCCTAATAAATGATAATCCATCTTAATGGTGTGTTACCCAAAGATAACATTTGACACGTTCTGAGGGAAAAAAATATTAATATGTAGTTAGGCCAGGGTTTCTCCACCTTGACACCATTGACATTTGGGACTGGATGGTTGTTTGTTGTGAGGAGGCACAGACTATAGGGTGTTTACCAGCATCCTTGGTTTGTAGCAGCCCCGTTCTGAGTCATAATAACCAAAGAATACCCAGACATGGTCAAATATCCTAAGAGATAAAGTCACCTTCAGTTGATATTTAGAATTAAAATCTGAAATTAAAATTTTACAATGAAAATTAGATTTATATTAATAATGGTCAACTGTTATGTAAAACTGACTTTTGATCTAGAAAAAATTGTAAACTAAACTAAACTTTAAGTGCAGCTCTGCCTTGATTCCTGACCCAAATCAATTAGATCTTGGATAGAGATCTGAGATCTCAAAGGGTATTGGATCCATGAGAAAATATGCTATGCTAAATGACATTGCCTAAGTTAACCATTGAAACAACCATATTCCATAACACATCCATGTAGGATTCAGTGATTTTAAACAATCATCATTTGTTCTTATGTTTCAGGGTCCACAAGTCAGCTGGGGTCACTCAGAGTCCATAGGTCCACTGGGGCAATTTTGTTGCATGAATTTCATTTTGAGATTCAAGTTGAAAATGGAGAGTTACTAGAGAGAAACCCTTCTCATGATGGAGAAGATGTTTCCTGATGCACTAGCAGAAATATGCACTGTCCCTATCTGTCTAAGATGCCATCTCAGAGAAGGAGAAGCCAACACTGTTTGATGTCAGAACATCAAGCAGCAGTGATCCTGTCACTTCCACCCACATTTTTGTTATTCAGTAACTAAGTCATGAATGACTCTGCAACTCCACGAAACATGGCAGGCTTCTCTGCCTTTCACTATCTCCTAGGGTTTTCTCAAACTCACATGCATTGAGTCAATGACGCTATCTAATCATCTCATCCTCCACCACCCACTTCTCCTGTTGCCTTTAATCTTTCCCAGCAACAGGGTCTTTTCCGATGAGCCAGCTCTTTGCATCTGGTGGCTTAAGCATTGGAGCTTCAGCTTCAGCATCAGTCCTTCCAATGAATATTCAGTATTGATTTCCTTTAGGATTGAGTGGTCTGATTTTGCAGTCCAAGAGACTGTCAAGAATCTTCTCCAGCACCACAATTCAAAAGCATCAATTCTTGGGCTCTTAGCATTTTTATGGTCCAATTCTCATATCCATACACGACTACTGGAAAAACCACAGCTTTGTCAATACAGACCTTTGTTGGCAAAATGATATCTCTGCTTTTAAATACACTGTCTAGGTTTGCCAAAACTTTCCTTCCAAGGATTAAGTGTCTTTTAATTTCATGCTGCAGTTACTGTCCACAGTGATTTTGGAGCCCAAGAAAATAAAATATATCACTGTTTCTACTTTTACCCCTTCTATTTTCCATGCAGTTATGGGACTGGATGTCATTTTAGTTTTTCGAATGTTGAGTTTTAAGCCAGCCTTTTCACTCTCCTCTTTCACTTTCATCAAGGGGCTCTTTATTTCACCTTCACTTTCTGCCATTAGGGTGGTGTCCTCTGTGTAACTGAGATTATTGATGCTTCTCTCTGCAATCTTGATTCCAGCTTGTGATTCATCCAACCTGGCATTTCACATGATGTACTCCACAGAGAAGTTAAATAAGCAGGGTGACAGTGTATAGCCTTGTCATATTCCTTTCCCAATTTTGAACCCGTCCATTGTTTCATGTCCAGTTCTAAGTGTTGTTTCCTGACACACATACAAGTTTCTCAGGAGACAGGTAAGGTGGTCTGGTATTCTTATCTCTCCAAGAATTTTCCATGGTTTGTTGTGATTCACACAGTCAAAGGCTTTCATGTAGTCAATGAAGCAGAAAAAAGTGAAAGTGTCAATTGCTCAGTCGTGTCCAACTCTTTGTGGCCCCATGAAGCAGAAGTAGATGTTTCTCTGGAATTCCCTTGCTTTTTCTATGATCCGATGGATATTGGCAATTTGATCTCTGGTTCCTCTGCATTTTCTAAATCCAGCTTGTACATCTGGAAGTTCTGGGTTTACAAACTGCTAAAACCTAGCTTGAAGGATTTTGAGCATAACCTTACTAGCATGTGAAATGAGTACAATTGTATAATAGTCTGAACATTCTTTGGCATTTTCCTTCTTTGGGATTGGAATGGAAACTGACCTTTTCCAGTTCTGTGGTCACTGCTGAGTTTTCCAAATTTTCTGGCATATTGAGTGCAGCACTTTAACAGCATCATCTTTTAGGATTTAAAATAGCTCAGTTGTGGAGAAGGACTTGGCAGCCCACTCCAGTACTCTTGCCTAGAGAATCCCATGGAGAAAAGCCTGGCAGGTTACAGTCCATGGGGTCACACAGAGTCAGGACACAACTGAGCGACTTCACTCTCCTTCACTTCACTTTATATCTTTAAATAAGCGTGTATTTTTACAATTTGTTGTTTGGTTTATAACCTTTACATGGTATCTTTGGTTTTGATTGTGTAAGTGTATATACACTACTCTCATGAATGCTTAACATAATCTTTTTATAGGTGGTACTTTGCAATGATTTCCATATTTGGAGTCTTCTCAGTGACATTCTGTGTGATATTTGCCTATGTAGCTGATGTCACTCAGGAACATGAGCGAAGTACTGCTTATGAATGGGTAAGATAATAGATTATGTTTTTTAACCAGAGAAATAATAAACTTTCTACTAAAATAAAAATAAAAATAAAAATAAAATAAAATAAAATAGCTCAGTTGGAATTCCATCACCTCCACTAGCTTTGTTTGTGGTAATGCTTCCTAAGGCTGCTCCAGGATGTCTGGGTCTGGGTGAGTGACCACACCATCATGGTTTTCCAGGTCATTAAGACCTTTCTTATACAGTTCTTCTGTGTATTCTTGCCACCTCTTCTTAATCTCTTCTGCTTCTGTTAGGTCCATACCATTTCTGTCCTGTGTTGTGCCCATCTTTGCATGAAATGTTCCCTCGGTTTCTCCAATGTTCTTGCAAAGGTTTCTAGGCTTTCCCAATGGTCTAAGATCAAGGACACACGATCAAGGCCTTGTATGTGTTAGGCAGGAAAGTTGAGAGGAAGGAGTGGAGACAAGCTGAATAATAATCTAATACAGTTAACACATGGATTTCAAAGACTACATTTTCAGCACCACCACAATTCTTCAGTCCTCACTATCTCCATTTCTCTAAGAGACAGAGAGGGAGATGTTCACTGGTATTTGAGTCATTTTGGTGAAACTTTGAGAAAACACAGCTTAAACAGCAAAAATTTTTCTTTGTTACATTTAAGAAATCTATTAAATCAATAGACTAGTCATTTTGTCATTGTGTCTTGTTTTCAGGACCCTTGGCAAATACTATCTTAATTTGTATTAATTATATTTAAGAGGACTCTTAAGAATAATGTAAGTGGTTTAGCCCTACTTCTTTGTATCCAGAATCCTAAATAAACCATTTGCAGCTTGACAACAGCCAGCAGCCTATGACAGAGGTATAGAGTCTATATTTTGTTCCATCTTCTTTATATACTCCACTGCTTGAGTCATGAGCATATTAGAAAGCTCTGTGTACTATTTAGGCTTCTATGTGCCTAATATATAGAGGAACTGAAATGAGTCCAATAACAAAATTATCATTGGAATGGAATAGAAATTGGATACTTGTTGAATCTTTAATAAATATCTACTGTAGATTTCATTAATTCATAAATATTAAAGCTAAAAGATCACTACCGCTGATGCACATCCCCTGGGACCTGACTGAGGCCAACCCCATAATTTTACTGATGAAGAAAACTGAACTGAAAGGAAATTCCATGTGTTGTTCAAGGTCCCTCTTTACCCAATGTGGTGGTTTAGTTGCTAAGTTGTGTCCATTTCTTTGACCCCTTGGACTGTAGCCCACCAGGCTCCTCTGTCCATGGGATTTCTGAGGCAAGAATACCCTTTAGCCATAACAGATGTTAAATTAGATCAGCCCAGGTTTTCTGGCTCCCAATTGCCAAACTCTCCAGCACACCATATTTGCTAATAAAGTAAAGGAATTATGGATAATTGGCCTGAAGGAGATTGTAGTAGTCTTGGATTTTAAGTAAACAGAAGTCTTTTCCATCATCCATGGTACAGAACTTTAGGATTTCAAATGGAACAGGCAAAGGCTTATTTTTGAACATAATGTGATGCTCCTCAGTCTACAGAGAGGCAGAATGCAATTGATGATCTTCAGTCTTTCTGTGAGAATGTCCGTATTGTCACCTGATCCTCCATGTGGCAAGTTGAGTGGAAACTCTTCATTCTTTGTGCTGTTTGATATCTTTATGACATCTGATGTCTTCAGCTTTTCTGTATTTGAAAATTTTCCCCTTGTTTTCTCCCACTCTTATGACTGCTCTCAGTTCTCTTTGCAGCCCTTCTTTTTCTCCATTTATCCCAAATGATAGTGTTCCCTTTAGCTCTTTCCCATCCTCACTCTGCATGCTGTTCTTAGAGCCTACTAGGACTGTGGCCCTCAATTCTTTGCCCCAGCCTAAATTTCTCTTCTTAACCCAGGGCCATGGTTCAATCTGTCCACCCGGAGGCACCTGACAACAAATCTCCCCCTGTGTTTATCCTTCAGACAATCACTTCCTTCTCCAACCTCTCCATCTCAACACAGCTTATCATCATTCACCCAGGTAGCCAATGAAGAAATGAGAGATTCAATGTCATTTCACTTTTCCCACCACATCTCACATCTAATCACCCACCACCTGCAATTCTCTATGCTCAGTACTTTCTAATGGTTCCTTCTTCACTCAAAGACACTGTCTGAGCTCAGTCATTTTGTCATCTCTTTCCTGGATAATGCACTGGCCTCCTAAATTGTTCCTTCAGCCCAACTCCAGCCCTACTGTACAAGTAATCTGTACAGAACACACATTCCTCAGCTAGTTCTCTCTAATAAGGGACAAATTTGAGTTTTATATAATAACCTGGTTTATTCCAGCACTTGCACTCCAAACATGGGACACTCGTTTATTCAGTCAACATTATTTATTAAATGCCCACAAAGGAGCAGGCCCAGAAAAACAATAGCAAAAAAAAAAAAGCACCCAAACCCCAAATTATCCCTCTCTTGAAGCTTCAAGCCTAGAAACCTGGCAATTGGAGATATATAATAAAAAATTTAATAGATAATTATAATAAATAATAAAATTTAAAAATATATAAACACTTTTGAGAAAAACAGAGCAAAGAAGGAAGCATAGGAATGTTGAAGAAGGAGAGGTGAAATGCTGCAGTCAGGTTGAGAAAATGCCATTTAAAGGCTTTGTCCATGGTAGGCATTCATAAAACCACTGCTTAGAAAATGAAATACATGGATGAATGGATCATTTCATATGATCCATGCTACAATAGTGAATCATACACCAAAAATTCCTCCCCATCTTCCAGGTGAGGAAACTGGGGCCCAGAGAATGCAAAAAGATAGTTCTTTGTCTTCTTCTAAGACAAAAGAAGAAATTTCCAACATCACCGCAACACTGAGTTTACAGTGTGAAGGTGTGCGTGTGCTTCAGGTGGTCTGGAGCTGGGAGTGCCTTCCGCTGTAAACAGTTTTGATCCATCTGGCATTGTACGAAACACAGAGGGTACGAAGCGAGGCTGCACAGGGTCAGAGCTTCTCTCTGGGTTGGCTTGGCTTGAGCCCAGCAGGCTGACTGCTCGCTGACACGTGTGTTACTTGTTCAGGCACTGTGAATTGAGTGTCTGTAACAAACAGTGACCTAGATGCTGTGGATTCTGGTGTGAAAAAAGACAGTCACGGAGCCCTTTGAAAGGCCGACAGTAGAAGGAAGCCGGCAGTGGTGACTGTGCTGAAGACAAATGAAGCAGAATTGGGGAGGGTAGGTTGAAGTGCTGCTGATGACGGTGAAATGTGGGACGGAAAGGAGAAAGCACTGGTCCTCATGGCAGAGACAGGCTTGGGGAGCTGCTATCAGGGAAAACAGATCCAGAGTACCAGGAAAGAAGTTGGGTTAAATGGACAACTCTTGTCCAGAGCTCAGCCTGCAAGATCACCTCAAGTTCCTTATCCTCATCCCCCAGACAAAGGTAACTTTTTTAAATTGACTATTGGTCTTTGCTTCACTCAGGAAATTCCCTGAAGTTCTCTTTCCTGGTTTTCTTCCTTCTTCAATTTGTAACTCCAGGATGGATTTTTCTTTTGAAATTTTTTTTATGTTGACCCTTTAAAAAATCTTTATTGAATTTGTTACAGTATTGTTTCTGTTTTATGCTTCCTTTTGTTTTTCAACCATGAGTCATGCGGGACCTTAGCTTCCCAACCAGGGATTGAACCTCCATCCCCTGCACCGGAAGGCCAAGTCTTAACCACTGGACCACCCAGAGAAGTCCTGAATTCTTTAAAATGTGGATTCTATCCTAGAACTTAAGACAAAGGAGATCAAAATACCTTCAAGGTGCTTAAAATCCAATAAAGCATTTCCCAAAGTTCATCGTTTATGGGCTGGTGAGGCTGAGAGGTTCCTTGTGGTCCTATCCAAACCCCCACAGGACGAAAAAGCTTAAATATGGTTCATACAGAATCTGCTTTAACTGAGACATGAGCTGTAATGTAATTTAATTTCAAATATTCTCTTTTGGCTCACATGAAATGGGTACATGGGATAGCGTGGGGGAATAGTGTGGTTTGGAGAAAGCCTTGGAGAAGAGCATTTTATAATTATTCAGCTTTCTCAGGGAGGAAAAGATATCTTTGGGAAACTTATGGCAAAAAAATTCCTTGCATTTACTTTGACAAATAACTTCTTTTAATGGCAAATGATCCTGGATTTTCATTTACAGTATAAATATAAGGTCTCATTTTAGAATAATTTTCATTCGTAAAGTGAGTACAAATGGCATATTCTTGGATTAGCTCTCTTAACCTCCTCTTTTCCTTCCAAGAGGTTGGAAGCCTTAAAATTACACTTTGCAGACACTCCTGCTGTCAGGATTCTGCATATGAATTACATTGTACCAATTAGACGCAGTTGCCTGAGTTTTGTAATGTAGAAATAGACTGGAGGCAGTGAGTTTTTGGCAGTTGAGAGACTTGAGTGCAGCAGTCAGACTCAGGGTTCCAGTCTCTAGTCAACAGTCTCCTGGGAGTGAGTTGGTTATGGAGGCATCAAGAGTGGAAAACATGATAAGCAGTTTTTGACTTGAACACTGAAACCAAAACTCTGCTGGTGTCTCTGACTTTCATTCCTTCCATCATTTTGTAAGCACCCTGAATTAAACCCCCTTCTGCTTGAAATACCTAGAGTGGTTTCTCCTGCCTTCACTGAGCCCTGATGATGTAACACATATGACAAAAGTTGTGAAGCTGATTAACACTGGTCTTGTGGAGCCATGGCTAGGAAAACACATTCTCAGAATTTATACACAAAGGAGAAATAAGCAGATTTCAGAAATGTTACAATCCGGAAGGCAAAATAAAGCTGCCCATGTTGAGGCAAACATTCATTAATGGATGCTCTGTGACCTCACACAATGTGTTCAATTTCTTTCACAAAATGTTTTTTCAATTTAATTTAATTGTTTTAGAGCCCCTAGCTGACTCATATTTCAACTGGCTGGTAGGATCTGGGGGACATTTTTAGTGGAATATAGGGAGGCAGAGTTTGTTTCTTCGGTTACCTTCATGACACAGTAAAAATGATACACTTGCCTGAAGTCACCAACCCATTTGGTTTGCTACCTCATTGCCCTAGCTCTTGAATTTCTGAGGAAAGCAGACACCGGGGTCATTACCCCTTTTATAAAGAGGAAGAATATTTTTGAGAAGCTAGAGATAAACTATGGGCATTTGGGACTTCATAGCAATGACTGGGCATCTGTGAGGAAGAGAGAAGCATGACTTGGCTGCCCGTCCTGTAAACACTTGTACACCCAAGAAGAACTTTGTTCAATTTCTCAGCGGGGCCGTGGAAAAATCTAACTGCCTCAGGAAACCTGAAAGAGATAAGCAGAGCTTATCTACTTATGAAAGCCTCTACTAATATCTGCACTGTTAGTACTGGAAGCAGAGGAGCCTTTTGGATACTGAGCTGGCAAGTCTTGCTCTAGAGTTAAGGCAACCTCAGGTTCCAGAGAGATCTCATAAGCCAACACTGCCTCTTCAGCTGCAGGTTTCCCTTTACATCTACCGCTTTGACAGCAGGTCTTTGTCGTTTTACCTGCCACGATCAATTATACCAACTTCTGCTAGTCATTCTTCACTCTTCCTTTGGGCCGACTGGCCTGGCCCCGAAGACTTTTGATAGAACCATTTTGGAACTGAAAAATCTTTCTGTTGGTGTTAATAAACTGGAAGACATAAGTTTAAAACTGTAGGAGGATCTCCATGTGAAGAAAGTCAGCCTGAAAATGAAGGTGGCATGAAGGAAAGATGAACAAATAAATGGACAGAGAGAAAAACAAAGACAGAATATTTTAAATGCCTTGTGAGCCCTAGATCCAGACATACCTGAAACCAGTATACTTCCCTAGACTTAACTACATGGGCCAGTTAATGATTTTTAATGCTTAAATCAGTTTGATGGGCTTCCCTCATAGCTCAGTCAGTAATGAATCTGCCTGCAACGCAGGAGACCCGGGTTTGATTCCTGGGTCAGAAAGACCCCCTGGAGAAGGAAATGGCAACCCATTCCAGTATTCTTACCTGGAGAATCCCACGGACAGAGGAGCCTGGTGGGCTACAGTTCAGGGGACACAAGAGTTAGACATGACTTAGGGACTAAACCACCACCAAATCAGTTTGAGCTGAGTTTCTGCTACTTATAGTCAAAAATATGCATACTTTAATTGTTCTTTCTCAGTGCTAGCACAATGCTAAGTATGGAGCTGGTGGGCTTTTTTTCCCCTCTCTCTCTTTTTTAAAAGCACATTTCAGAATTCTTCTGATTCCCGGTTCCACCAGCAATTATTTATTAAGCACCAGCATTATTTATTATGCCCAGCATTGTGTGAGCTTTAAGAAAACTGAGGTCTTGGACATTGCCATCAAAAAGTTGGAAGTCAATTTTGCTTTCATAAAGTCATCTCAAGGTAGTAAGCTGGCTGTTTTGTTTTACCAAAAGAAAAAGGATTGTCGGGAGAGGAGGGTAGGGGGAGAACTGAGCACTTAATTTCAAAATATTTGTAACTTTTGCCAATCATTTCACTTTATTGTGTAAATTGTTTTACTTAGTGGCAGAAGTTACCTTTCTCCAAACTTCCTCATGTTTTCAAAGTGGCTGTCACATCTTCTCCTTCAGAAAGTTACTTAGGCTCGCTGAGCCTTAATTTTTCTCATCTATAAAATAAAGGGGTAAAAGGGGTTCATCTGAAACCTTCTCAAACCGAAACTCTGGCGTTTAGCTCTTTTTTCCTTGGGAACAATTTCCTGATCTGCTCTGTAGTAGTCTCTACCACATGTATCTCTCCCAGCTCCCAAATCCAGGGAACCAAATGAGCTTCTCAGAGGAGACTGCCTTGCTTCCATTTCTAATACCTATAATCCATTTCCTATGCAGCAGCCATACTTTGCCAACAGTATGTCAGATAAAATCACACACTCCCCATCCCTGCTTATTCAGTGGAAAGCTATTACCCTCGGGGTAAAATTCAGGTTCCTTCCATGGACCTTGCCTTCCTTTTGCTCTCTCCTTTGACCTTCCCTTCTCTCCTTTGCTCACTATACATCAGGTACAGTGTCATTGTAACTCATCCTGGAATCTGCCAATCTTAGTTCCATCTCAGGGGTTGGTCTTATAAGTCTCTACTCCTAGAATACTTTTCCACCAGATCTGGACAATGTTTATTCCCTCACTCCCCTTGGGTCTCTGCATGAGTCACTCATTTAGAGTGATTTCCTGACTTTCCTCTCCTTCCCATATCTGGAATAGCATCCTACTCCCACTCTTCTACTTATGTTGATATATTTTCTTGCCAGTTCTTGTCAAGTTTTGGAATTATAGTAGATCATGTTATGAAGACACTATGTTATATAATTAACATTTAATTTAATGTAAATTATATTAGCATAGAGAGTAGCAAATAATAGAGGCTCAACTGGTTTCTGTGGAATGAATGTGTAATTCTACTCCAATTCCCATATTAGCCATCTGTTTAGCTTCGAGGCATATATGACAATAACTCATACTGGCTATAGTATTTTGTTCTAAGCATCTTTTGTTCTAATGTATGGACAGCTTTTCTGTCCAATTTTTAAGCAGTTTGGAGATTCTGTAAATAGATATCCTTTCTTTTGGAACTCTCACAGAATCTCATTAGCTGGTAGAATTGTAATAATATTCTCATAAGGGACCATATTTTATTTTTAAAAAACAGTCTTTTCTCACATTTTTAAAAGATTCAATTGGGATGTGGCAGAATTAACTTCTAACATAATCTATAATGGGTAATAGATATAATTTGGATTGCTGGATGGAAACACAAACCAATGTTCAGAAGTCAAGGATTCAAACCAAACTGAGGTGCTTTCCATCCTAAAGGAGATCAGTCCTGGGTATTCATTGGAAGGACTGATGTTGAAGCTAAAACTCCAATACTTTGGCCACCTGATGCGAAGAACTGACTCATTGGAAAAGACCCTGATGCTGGAAAAATTTGAAAGCAGGAGGAGAAGTAGACAACAGAGGATGAGATGGTTGGATGGCATCCCCAACTCAATGGACATGAGTTTGAGTGAACTCCGGGAGTTGGTGATGGACAGGGAGGCCTGGTGTGCTGCGGTCCATGGGGTCACAAAGAGTTGGACATGACTGAGTGACTGAACTGAACTGAACTGAACCGAGGTGCTTTCTATAAAGAAATCTGAGCATCAAAGAATTGATGCTTTTCAACTGTGTTGTTGGAGAAGACTCCTGAGAGTCCCCTGGACTGCAAGGAGATCAAACCAGTCCATCCTAAAGGAAATCAGTCCTGAATAGTCATTGGAAGGACTGATGTTGAAGCTGAAACTCCAATACTTTGGCCACCTGATGCAAAGAACTGACTCACTGGATAAGAGACATTGATGCTGGGAAAGATTGAAGGCTGGAGGAGAAGGGGACAACAGAGGATGAGATGGTTGGATGGCATCACCAACTCAATGAACATGAGTTTGAGTAAACTCCGGGAATTGGTGATGGACAGCAAAGCCTGGCGTGCTGCAGTCCATGGGGTCACAAAGAGTCAGACATGACTGAGCAACTGAACTGACTGGCTGAGGTGCTTTATCAATGAGGTCTTTCCACCATTCTATCAGATTCATCCAGCTCAACCACTAGATTATAGTGATATGGTTCAGCCAAAAGACCACAGTCAGTTGGACAATGTGCTCCCAACTTATACAGAAAGCAGTTCATGGAAATCATTTCAGAAGCTTCATCTATATTTGGTCCAAATTAGGAGATCAAGAACAAGAATCTGGGTCATCATGATAAAACTTAGGAGATGAAGCATTGAGAATCTTCTTGATATCTGTGTTTACTAAAAGATAATAAGAATGCACAAGAGGGACGTCCCTGGTGGTCCAGTGGTTAAGAATCTGCCTTCCAATGTAGGGACCAAGTTCAACCCCTGGTCGGGGAAGATCCCACATTCCATGGGGCATCTAAGCCTGAGCACTGCAGCTGTTATGCCCATGTGCCACAACCAAAGAGAAGCCTGCACCACAGTGAAGAGCCTGTGCACATGATGAAAGCCATCAGTGCCACAGCTAAGACCCCATGCAGCAGAAGAAATCAATAAATAATTTTTTTAATGCACTAGTATGTCACACTAGTTTGTAAAATGGTAGAATCCTCATGTCCATTAGCAGTAGCCTGGGTAAATAAATCACGGTATATTCATGCAATAGATGACTATAACACAAAAGAAGAATGAATGATTGAACAATCACATACAGTAATATTCATACATCCTACACACATAATAGTGGGAGAATAAAAACACCAAACAAATAGTCACAAGAGTATGTCCTAGATGATTCTACATATAAAATTCAAAACTAAGCAGAACTGATCCATAATGTGAGATCAGGAGAGTGGGTACCCTTGAGGAGTTAGAGATTAGTGGGGGGCATGAAACAGCCATCTGGGTGCTGCCAGTGACCTAGTTCTGATCACAAGGATGTGTTCACTTTAACAAAATTCATTCAGCCATACACTTGTCTGTGCATGTTCCTGGATTTAGTGTATATTTCAATAAAATTTTACTTAAAAAATAACCCTTCTTCATGCATTTAAGGACTTTTAAGCCAAGAAAATTATGAAAGCCTCTTTTGCAAGTAACCACAAATTGATATGCCAACTTTTAAACCCATCCGAAGCACGTTGTGAAAAAATTTTGAATCTTTAGTTGAACCTCACAAAAAAGAACTTATCTGTTCCTGAAGCTATCACATATCTTGAATTTTTTCAAAAGAAAATGATTTGGTTTTCAGGATTTCAAGTCATGTATTTTCTAAAAGTTCTTTCCCTCCTGGCCATTCACCAAAATACAGTCAATAACTGGAAGAGCAAGCTGAGGATGGGTAGACACACTTTTTGTCTTCTAGCTCAGGGTATGAAATGCTGAGAGAGTTCTGCATCCTGAGTACAGCGCATAGGGAGTTGGGAGGAGGAGGGCAGGAAATAGTGAAAGGAGGTAACCCCCAAAGGAAGTAACAGGGCAACATCTGAAAAAGGTGGCAGTTCAGATACTGTTCTTCTAGTCAGTGTATTACCAGCCCCTGAAGTTTATACACAAGTGACTAGTTTATAAATCACACTGTTTCAAGACTCTGTCTCTAGTAATAGAACACTGCATAATTTGAATTAGCCACTGAGGACAACTGGAAAAAACTGGAAATATATATTTTAAAAATTAATAATAAAGTCAGCTTGAAGGCATGAAAGAGTAAATAAGGCAGTAAAGAATCACCAGGTCAACATCCAGGGAAATCTAGAGAGGTCAATCATTACTTGGTGTCACTTTTTGTTGATATGGAAGATGCATCTGAGAAACTGTATAAAGGGATTTTTGTCATTCTCACTGTATCAGGAAGATAAAACTTGAAACCAAAGCCACCAAGCTCTCATATATAATTTAGCCTTGAGTCATCTGGGGTGCCCAAATAATCTCAATCCCTAAATTGGACTAAAGCGGCCTCACACTGCTAGTGCTCCAGGCACATGAAAGAAAGAAGTGAAATTCCTCTCTAGAGGAAGATAATAGCATCACAGGTTGAAAAAAACTCCACAGCCCTTTTGGCTCTCTGAGCAGCACCATGGCGGTCGGCAAGAATAAGCGCCTTACGAAAGGAGGCAAAAAGGGAGCCAAGAAGAAAGTGGTTGACCCATTTTCTAAAAAAGATTGGTATGATGTGAAAGCACCAGCTATGTTCAATATAAGGAATATTGGAAAAACATTGGTCACGAGAACTCAAGGAACCAAAACTGCGTCTGATGGCCTCACAGGTCGTGTTTTTGAAGTGAGTCTTGCTGATCTGCAGAATGATGAAGTAGCATTTAGAAAATTCAAGCTAATTACTGAGGACGGTCAGGGCAAAAACTGCCTGACTAATTTTCATGGTATGGACCTTACCCGTGACAAAATGTGCTCCATGGTCAAAAAATGGCAGACCATGATTGAAGCTCACGTTGATGTCAAGACTACCGATGGTTACCTGCTTCGTCTGTTCTGTGTGGGTTTTACTAAGGAGCGCAATAATCAGATTCCGAAGACCTCTTATGCCCAGCACCAGCAGGTGCGCCAGATCCGCAAGAAGATGATGGAAATCATGACCCGAGAGGTGCAGACGAATGACTTGAAAGAGGTGGTCAATAAATTGATTCCAGATAACATTGGAAAAGACATAGAAAAAGCTTGCCAATCTATTTATCCGCTCCATGATGTCTTTGTTAGAAAAGTAAAAATGCTGAAGAAGCCCAAATTTGAATTGGGAAAACTTATGGAGCTACATGGTGAAGATACTAGCTCTGGAAAAGCTACTGGGGACGACACAGGTGCTGAAGTTGAACAAGCTGATGGATACGAGCCACCAGTCCAAGAATCGGTTTAAAGTGCAGACTCTTAATGGTGACAAATAAAAGATCTTATTTGTGGTAAAAAAAAAAAAAAAAATTTAAAAAAAAAGAAAAGAAAAGAAAAAAACTCCACAGATATTTTCCCAAATATAATGCTTACATAAAATAAAATCAGAAAAAATGTCATTAAATAGAAACATCAAAAACTTCAGACATCATAAAGAAAACCACAGGGTCTCCTTATATGTAAATACAAGAAACAGAGTTTACAACTATTTGCTACACTGAAACAGATAAAAGTTAAGACTGAAAAATCTGACACAGAATTTTTAAAGATTCTTTAAAGAACAAAATGAAAGTCTAGAACCTAAAGATACAGTAGCCAAAGGAAAAAAAATTAATGGATGATTATAACAGCAGAATAGACAGAGCAGAAGGAAGAATTTGTGAACTGGAAGATAGCTTGAGGGGAAAAACAAATGAAGCATGGAAAGATAAAACAGTGTATCACACTACTTCACCAAGAGAAAAGCTGCTTTGAAACAGTCTTTCACAATGCCCCATTCTATACATCAGCTCCTTTTCCACCATCATATAACCAGAACCCTAAACTGATATGCTGCCTATGTAAATTTTTCCCTCACCAACACTACACCTTATGGAAATTTTAATTTGATTTGGCTACAGTGAAAATATTCAAAGATGACAGACTTGCAAAGAAGTGGTTATAGGCTTCTTTCCTCCTACAGATGATTTTTTTTTTGTCTTCACAGGGTATTTTTTTAATGTTTAAGTGTAAATGTCTTTAGACTCATTAAAAAAAACTAGTTTCTTCTACTTTTCACTTCTGCTACCAAATGTTGTCTGAGTGTGTGCGTGTGTGTGTGCATGTGTGTGTGTGTGTGTGTGTGTGTATTTGTTTGTTTGTTTTTCACAGCAAGTAGTTCCCCAATTCTTAGTGGATACTGACTAAGTATCCAATAATTTAACTCAATTATGACACTAATTCTCTGGAATTAGCACAAACCCCACAAGTTAAGGGCTCAGTCCTAAGACTGCTATCCACTTCAGAGGCCAACTGAAGGTCTGAGGTTGTCACTGTATTTCTGACCAACTAACTATAAATCAGAGGTTCCCATGACTCCTCCTCAAACTTAACAGTTTGTGAGAAATGCTCACAAATTTCAGGAAGGTGCTTTACTTACTATTATCCTTTTTTTTTTTAATAAAGAATACAACAAAGAAATAGCAAAATGGAAAAGATGCAACAACACTCTGTTCCTCCAACTAAAACTATCTTTGGAATAAAAAGCCAAAAGTGAGGCAAAACTCCAAACCACTTCTGATTCCACTACTCACTAAAAATCTTATGATAGTTAGAAAATATTGACTGTAAACATGAACCAAATTAGTGATGAAAAAGAATAAAAGAGATGTAAAGAACTCCATGCTAAAAATCCAGTCACATATAAATTAACAAGCACCTTGAAAAGAGACCATTAGTGTTACCCTCATAGAAAATTTCCAGAAGGGGAAATAATTGTCCCTCCTTGAGATCATCTCCTCACCCTCCCAACTCTAACTGAAGTGTTCATCCAAAACCCAGACAATCTGGTCTGAGAAACTGAGCCCCTGACCTCAGTGGCACCTGCTAGTTTAGCGCTGATGGTTCTCCATTAGCATCATCACCAACTCTACATGGCCTGTCTAAAACCACTTGACGATTCTAAGCCTTAGACTTTACATCTACAGAAGGGGTGCAAACCAGGTGATTTCTATTCTAAAGGTGGCTTGGGTCCTAAAACCTGACTTTCTAAAATGCGATGTTCCATTCCATAACCCAGGTAGTGGTTACACAAATATTTACTTTATAATTATTCTTTAAACTGAACATATATGTTTTATACTACCTTCTAAATAAGCAATGTTTGAAAATGTGTTGAAAGGGAAAAAATCCTATCAGAGGAAGACAGTCTAGTACCATTCTTGAATTCATAAAAGTTGGTGTGAAAGTTGAATGCTAGAGGCAAAAAGCCAAGAGCAGATAGAAGCTTGTAAAATTCCTGAGGCTTCAAACCATTTCAGTGATAAGATAGAATCTAAGAAAGTGGAATGAATGGGAACTTACAGGGTAAGCTGGAATTTTATGAGCTCATAAAAATTCCCAAAATGGTCCTTGGAGAAAACTGAAATCCAAGGGTTGTTACCTACCAGCTGAATTTTCTCTTAGCCAAGTGTGATGGTGGATATACATAGCATAGCCTAGGAAACAATTTTCTCCTAGTAGTTTACAATAAGGAGCATCTTAACATTCTCAAAATGATTTTGTTGTAAAACTTTCTCTTTGCATCATTTATTCTTTTTGCCAGGCATTATGCTGGAGTCACATATGTCTGCTCTCAAGGAGCTTGCAGACTCAGAAGGCTCTCTGTGTCACTTAGAATAAATTCCAAATTCCTTACTCCTCTCTGACCTCAACTAAGGACACCTCTGCCACTGGCTTTCTGTCTTCGTTTTAGCAAGCTCTGACCTCAGGGCCTTTGCACCTGCTATATCTTCTACCAGATATTCTCTTATCTTTACCTGGACCAGGTCCTTCTTAACATTTGGTTTCAACTCAAATGTCAAAGATGCTTCTCTCGGCCTCCCAATTTAAAAAATTAATGTTCTAGTCATTCTCAAAGTAATGAACTTCCAAAACTCAATGTGTTTATGTATTTGTTTTTTTAAAACTAATTTATAGTCTTTCTTCTCTCAGTATAAAGTTCCATGCTATGCCCCAATGGTTGGATCAGTGCCCAACAGGTAAAAATTGCACATTAACTATTTTAAATTGCTATTATTATTAATAAATATTTTGATACAAATTAAAGTAAAACTTTACAAAATGGTTTTTAAGGTTCTGTTTCATTTTAAGATTTACATGCTTCTAAATATTATCAAAGAGATCAAATCTTCATGGAATCGTAAGGCAGAGAAAGGGAGGATGAAGCCTGACTGTGTCTGTCATCTGTGTCGGCTGTGTGATAGAGGATTGGCAGAAGTCTCTGTTAGTGTGGCTGGGGAAGATGCATGTGATTCCTCAAGGTAGAGAAGGAGAGGAGAGTATTCCAGGCCAAGTACACAGCCTGTAAGGCATGAAGAGGTAAGAACGCACATGTGGCTGGGACAGAGGCTGAATGGACAGGAAGAGTCGTTGGAGCAAAGTCATGGGAGCCTTTGGGCTTTATTATGCTGTCTGAAGGTGACAAGGGTCAGGAAAATAACTTATCACTTATCTTATGGAACTCCTCGTCTGAAAGTAGTAGGAGCAATGGACTTCTGTGGGTATGAGCAGCAATGAATATTCTGGGATACAGACCAAAATGTGTGTGTGTGTGAGAGAGAGAAAGAGAGATTTAGACATTTTACTGGAGAGAGAAAGCTTATAGTTTTCATCAAGGCTCTCAACATAACAGAAATAATAATAATAAATTAAAATATAAGCACTGATATAAAGGGCAAGTAAGAAGTATTCATTGAAGGGGAACACATGTATACCCATGGCGGATTCATGTCACTGTACGACAAAACCAACATGATGATGTAAAGAAAAAAAAAATATTGATGGAAAAATGCAATAAATAAAGAGAATCTCTAAGAGCTTTAACAAGCATGAAAAAAAAAGAAGAAGAAACAAATCCAGCAGAAGAAATATTTGCTTTTTTAAAGGTGATTTTCATGAGTAGTATAAGCCCCCCATTAACTGAGTCTTCATACTTTTGGAAAATGTTCATATCATACACATTCAGGTAGATTGCACGTTTCTAGAAGGGTGATTTTTACTGACAACACAGGAAAAGCTTAAATCACACCATATAAGACAGTAATTGCTTGAAGTTAGAAATAGGGGCAAATTTAGGTCTAACAAGCTAAGATAGAAAAAAAATGAAAAGAAAAGGAGTAAGGTACAGACCTTATTTGGGGGTGTTCTGCGTGGTTCTGTGTCCGCCTCAGTTACCAGTTTTGCTGTGGTAGGTGGGCTTCTCCGCCATGCTGAGCAGTTCCTCCCACGCCCCTCTACACCAGCGGTCAGTTCTTTGGTCACCCTTGAACCAGCTCTCTGCTGATGTAATTAATAAAACCGCTTGAAATTTAAAACAGAGTTAATCCATCTACCTGCTATAATAATGCTATTATAGTGGGGTAGAAACAGCCACAAAGTAGAAAAGAATGGGATCTCAACAATGAAGTTGAGGAAAGAAGAATTAAAATGAGGTGGGGGCCAACAGGAAAACGACGCAAGTCAAACCAGTGGTCGTCTCTCCATGGAGATCAACTGGGGGAAAACAGAGGTCAGATAAGGACACTGGCAAGAGAAGCCAATAGGCAGAGGAGTCAGATGGCCCCGTCCTTGTAGAAGCTAAGCACAACCCTCTGAAGAGGAGGAAGCTAGATTATAGGGATTGGCTCCAAGTCAGTAGGAAGAACTTGCAGGAGCCAGGAGGCTGAAAAATGTCTGCCATCTGGAGAAACTGAAGGAAGGAGAATTGGAAGTCATGCCGATCAGGGGTGGGGACTCAAGCAGAAAGAAACGCTATTTGGCAGGGATGCCTTGGGTGGGGTCTGATGGCCCCATAATGCTCTAAGTCCAGGATGCAACCTGCAGTTTGAGAGCTAGGAGAGTCAGCAAATACAAGAAAATTATTTCCTTTTCACATCCTGATACATCTATATTTTGAACTTGACATTTAGGAAAACTGTCTTTAAATATGTAAATGCAGTACTTCACATGTGATCTTTAAAAAAATAAAAAGCATCAAATCTCCAAAATCATTTTTAACCGCAATTCTACAAAATACAATTAATTTATAATTTTATAAGGGTCAAAGGAAAAGATACTAGATCTCTCCAAATAAAGAATTTCTTCTTGGACAAGCAAGACAAAACAAAAAAACAATAGAAGTCACTGAAATACTGGCAGGGCCTGAGAAACAAAAGGTTAGTAGTGGTTACAGGTACAGGCTTTTGAATGAGACCAGGTGAGCTCAGATCCTGACTCCACCATTTACAATTATGAGTTCTTATGATGCATAAACTCTGTAAACCTAAATTTCATTCACCATATAATGGGGGAATAGCACATCAAAAAGTTATTATGAGAATTAAAATTCAAAATAATAATGTGTGTAAATTATTTAGCACAATTCCTGGTATATTTTGACAGCTGAACAGTTATTATCTCTCATCTGGAAATGGTCAGTTTTCATTCTAATCCCAAAGAAGGGCAATGCCAAAGAATGTTCAAACTATCGTACAATTGTGCTCATTTCACAGGCTAGCATTTATAAAAATGGATTTAGAAAAGGCAAAGGAACTAGAGATAAAATTGCCAACATCCGTTGGATCATAGAAAAAGCAAAGGAATTCCAGAAAAACATCTTCTTCTGCTTCATTGACTATGCTAAAGCCTTTGACTGTGCAGATCACAACAAACTATAGCAAATTCTTAAAGAGATAGGAATACCAGAACACTTTACCTGCCTCCTGAGAAATCTATATTCAGGAGAAGAAGCAACAGTTAGAACTGGGCATGGAACAACAGACTGGTTCAAAATTGTGAAAGGAGTATAACAAGGCTGTATTTTGTCACCCTGCTTATTTAACTTCTATGCAGAGTACATCATGTGAAATGCCAGATGGATGAACCACATGCTGGAATCAAGACTACCAGGAGAAATATCAACAACCTCAGATACACAGATGACACCACTGAAATGACAGAGGAACTAAAGAGCCTCTTGAAGAGGGTGAAAGAGGAAAGTTAAAAAGCCAGCTTAAAACTCAATATTCAAAAAACTAAAATCCTGGCATCTGGTCCTAACACTTCATGGCAAATAGATGGGGAAAAGTTGGAAACAGTGGCAAATTTTATTTTGGGGGGCTCCAAAATCACTATGGATGGTGACTGCAGTCACAAAATTAAAAGACATTTGTGCCTTGGAAGAAAAGCTATGACAAACCTAGACAGCATATTGAAAAGTAGAGACATCACTTTGCCAACCAAGTTCTGTAGAGCCAAAGCTATGTTTTTTCCAGTAGTCATCTAGGGATATGAGAGTTGGACCATAAAGAAGGCTGAGCACAAAGAACTGATGCTTTCAAATTGTGGTGCTGGATAAGACTCTTGAGAGTCCCTTGGACATCAAGGAGATCAAACCAGTCAATACTATAGGAAATCAACTCTGAATATTCATTGGAAGAACCGGTGCTGGAGCTGAAGCTCTGACACTTTGGCCACCTGACACAAAGAATCAACTCATTGGAAAAGACCCTGATGCTGGAAAGATTAAGGGCAGAAGAAGAAAGGGGCACCAGACGATGGCATCCTTGAATCAATGGATATGAATCTGAACAAACGTCAGGAGATAGTGAAGGACAGGAAAGCCTAGTGGGCTGCAGTCCATGGGATCACAAAGAGTTGGACACAATTTAGTGACTGAACAACATCATCCCCATCATCACTATTATTAGCTAATTAGACAGAGCTTCCAAACTTATTCACAGACAGTACTGATTAGCATTGGAGTCATCCACATCGACAAAGAGAACAAACTTGTTATTGCCAACGGGGAGAGAGGTTGGGGGAGGGATGGCTTGGGAGTTCGGGATTATCAGATGCAAACTACTATATACAGAATAGACAAACAAGATTCTACTGTATAGCACAGGGAACTATATTCAATACCCTATGATAAGCCATAATAGAAAATATTTAAAAGAATATATATGTATATAACAGAATCACTTTGCTGTACAGCAGAAATTAACACAAGATTGTAAATCAACTCTACTTCAATAAAATAAAAAATTTTTTAAAAATGATTGAAGCAGGAGGTGGAAGAGAGGCTCAGGAGGTAGAGGATATATATATATATATGAATCAGCTATGTAGATACATAGCTGATTCACGTTGTACAGCAGAAACTAGCACAGCATTGTAAAGCAATCATCTACAGTTAAAAATAAAATTTAAAAAAATTTTTAAGTATTGAAGTCATCCAACTTCTACTGACTTGCTGTATGAATTTCTCTGAATGATTCAGCTGTAAAAAGGGAAGAAGATCCATGTACAGGTTGAGTGCTAAGAATTTAGATACTAGACATTGGTATTAACGCTGCAAGGGTAGAAACAGTTCTATCCTTGAGTTCTTGTGTCGACTGTGCTGTGAAGTCAGAAGCCACTCATCCGTCCTAGGCTTCTATATCTTCCTTGGTAAACACACACAGTTGAACTGCACAGAGTACAAGGTTCATCTGAATTCCAAAATTCTTTGATTCTGCAGCTGCTGTTTCAACTGCAGCACTTGTGAATTAAAAGCAATATCTCTCCCCTTTGCCTGTATCAGTCTATGGCTAAGGGTACTGAAAATGCTGTGTGTGAGTATGGAACCTTCACAGGTAAGGGAGGGGTTGCCCTTCTCAGCCCAGCCTGCCGTTTCACAACAGCCATTTTGTTCTGCACTTGGCTGGCTGCCTCTTCAGTAATTTTCTGCAGCAAGCTCCCTCCTTACCCCAGCCAGCAAGAAGAAAATAAATTTGTCCAGCCGTCCCAGGCATCTCCTCGGATGTTGCAGGAGCGAGCATGCCAGGCATTTCACTGTTAATTATCAGCAGCCTGGCTGCTGTGGCCCCTTGCTGTGCCAATTTGAGAAATGAGACGCTCTACACTGCTTATTAGGCTCAGCTAAATAAATATTACCCAGCATTAGTGTTGTCAGAGATACAGTCTGAATTCCGCTGCCTGGAGTGGTGATTGGTTCCCGGGCTTTTCCTTGGTACCCATCACTTTTCCTTCCTGGCCTCCCTCCTTCCCTATACCTCTATTGATCTCTTTCTCTCCTCCCTGGACATTCAGCTGGATTCTGGGGACTAAAAGATAATATCGTTGATTTAACTCCTTTGTTTATCAAACACCTGTACTATTAAAGACCTCAGTAATAATCACCTTCTATTCTTGTCTCAACAGACTAAACTTCTCAGTCATGTGTTCTGAGTTAGAGTCACCATTCCTCCTCCTTCCAAAAACTCGGAGAGGAATTTTGATAGACTTAAGTCCCCTGGCTGCAACGGTTGCTTTAAAGGTGGGACTATGACCCCAATCAGGGCAATCATAGCCCAAAAGACTTAACTACAGAACTTATTTAAGCTCTTTGGAAAACAGACTTTCTCTTCTTGGCTGGATGTTAAAGACAGAAAATATAGCTACTGTTCACTATTTTGCAACCATGAGGGTAGCGACTCCTGAGAACTGAGCCAACACGGAGAAAGTGCCACAAAGAAATAGAGGAGAAAAGAACCCCATGCCTGGCAAAATCATTGAGGAGCCTGGTTTAAGCTTCATTCCCATTTTTGGACATTTCAGTTCTGAATCATTTACATTTGAGTGAGGAATCCTGATACTCCCATCCACATATCCCTACTTGTCACTTGTCATGTGTGCTCTCCTTGACATGCCTGTCTGCAGCAAGTACAGATAGCTGCCGTGTTGCTAGGTCACCAAGAGTTGGACACGACTGAAGGAGCCCACCAGGCTCCTCCGTCCACGGGATTCTCCAGGCAAGAGGACTGGAGTGGGGTGCATTGCCTTCTCCGAAGTACAGGGAGAGCTCTGCCCATATTCCTTTAGCTCTTAACATAATAATGCTCTCCTACCTGCATTCCTGGGCTCCCCAGGTGGCTCTGTGGCAAAGAATCCTCCAAGTCAGATGTGACTGATGCACATGAATTTCTACCCCTGAGGGTGTATTCTAGTGCTTTCGCCTTAGAACCAGTCAGGCCAATGGTGGTTTAGTCCCTAGGTCGTGTCCAACTCTTGCTCCCCCATGCATTGTAGCCGGCCAGGCTCCTCTGTCCATGGGGTTGTTAAAGCAAGAATAGTGGAGTGGGTTGCCATTTCCTTCTCCAGGGGATCTTCCTGTCCCAGGGATCCAACCCGGGTCTCCTGCATTGGCAGGCAGATTCTTATCACTGAATCACCAGGGAAGCCCCTGTTGAGTAATTTACATACATTTGGAGCCGCCCTCAGACAATAACTGACAGGGATTCATGGATAAATACCCCCAGTCTCCTGGCTCCCTTTGGATAACTAACTCTGAGATGAATTCTCGACATGGGCCCTCAGAGTCCCTCAGTGGGACTGAACCTAATCTGATATGCCTCCCTGTCCCTGCGCCGCCTCCTCTTTATGGGCTTGTTGGCCTCACCCTCCAACTCAACTACTCGCACTTGGATCCCTGCGAGCATCACTTAACAAAGCAGCAAACTAAAGCTACACTGGCCCACAAGAATTTATAAAAGCATCAGCTACTTAGAACTTCTAAAACGCACCCCACAAATTGTTTAGCTTATCACAATTTTCCGCTTTCCATCCCCAAAGAGACTGATGTATACACAGACCACTTGATGCTGATGCAGTCTAGAAAGCAGCTATGAATTCAAAGCCCAGTAAGCCAATGCATTCTTTCTTGTCATTGCTGGCCAAACAGAGGCTGATGTACTAGATGGAAGATTTTAGGAAAGAGAGAGAAGTGAAAGCAAAAACAAGCCAAGTTGTGTAGGATGCTCATTAATCCCCAGGCACCTGCAGTGGCAGTGAGGTGTCTAGATGCATCCACAGGGAGAAACAAGCCACTGGGGTTATTAAATTCGTGGTCCTGAAAAATGAGCAACACAGACATGTTTAATCTCTGGACACACTCCCTTTTCTGCATAGTCTCTCTCCCAGTTTCCAAACTCCCCATGCAAAGGAAAACATCACCAGGCATGGGGGCTTTGCCAGAAACACACATGTGCGCTCCACATGGTACCTGTTGGGTGAAAAATGCACTTGGAAACAATGCCCTCTGACCACTGTCACTAGTGGGTTGGTGTCTATTATTTAAATGAAAAGTGTCAAAATGCAGACTCCTTTGTCTTACTTTTTGGGGGGGCATTTAAACCAAAACATTCTCTCTCATGCCAGTGGGAAAAGGGCCACTTCTCCTTCTGTGTGTCTTTCCAGCTTCTAATCCTAGATTCTTGCTAAAGAACACATATGGCCGCCAGGGCTTGCACTGAGCCCTGTGCCATTTCATTTTCCTCCTATGAGAAAGTACAATCATGAGGCAGAGGAATCAGCACCCTTGAGGTAAAATAGTTCCCCTTCCTCATTTTATCAGTGAGGACAGAGAAGGCATGAATGTCTCAAAGCTGGGTGGGACTCGAAGGACATCTGGTCCCATTCACAGAGGAGGAAACTGAGGCACAGGTCCATGAACCACTTAACTCAAGACGTCACAGCTGGTCAGGGACAAAGCTGAGGCTGGGACTAAGCCATCTTGACTCCACCCATTGCCTCTCCTCCCCATACCAAGTTCATGAAGTTTCATGCACACATTTGTTTTATCTTCAGCTCGCGTTTCAACCTTGTACCTTATCTTGGATGTGGTATGACTGGGGGGTTTCTTCTTAGAAAATCTGAGACTACCTCATTCCATTTAGGGGTCTTGCCCAAATAACTGCACTGAGGAGAAACCCTCTCAGTAATGAATTTTGTCCCTGAGAGATCACTAGAAATACCCCGTGGCCTTCCCTTCTCTCTTCAGATACAGCATGAAAAGTCAGGTTACACTGAAGGTCCAACCTAGGTGTGTTTGGTACGATGCTCATTCCTAATCTCAAACCTCGTCCTGGGCCTGAGCCCAGGTACTGGTGAGAGCAGAAAAATGCCAAAGGCCATCTGGACGCCCCAGGCCACCTCCCGGATGAGGCTGGATGGCACACCTAGGAACCAACTCGCTCCAAGAGATAGAACAGATGGCACCCCAGATATGAATATGCAGAATGTAGATGGTGAAGGTTGTTAAACAAGTATGTAATTTTAGGTGGATTCATGAAAATCAAGGATTTTATAACTGAAGTGAAAGCCAAGCAAAGGAAACCACAAGATACTATTCAAAGCTGTGCATTACTCTGAATTAGTTGGCACTGCCTCCCACGGCATGCTCCAAGCTCCATTAAAAACCACTGAGAAATAACCAGGAAGAAATTAAGTAACACTCACAAGAAAGGACACTGGCTTTAGAATCCCACACTGATGGCCACGTTGCTGTTCAGAAACACAAGACGTGGGCTGGATTTTTCCCTGGCTTCACCACTTCATTCCACATTCCTTTCCTGATAGTCCCACCCTGACTGTCCCACCTCATCTCAGACTACTTATGCTACATTTTGGCTGCACCAAGAACAAGGCCTAAGGAGCACAATAACCATGCAAGTCACTGAATCAATGGAACTGAATAAGAGGATGGGCTTCTAAAAATCTCCAATACAAACAGGCCCCATCAGAAAGCTTTGGGCATTGAACTTTGACATTTCAATCCTGTGAAATAAGTAGAGAATGGTTACTCTTATTTTGTAGGTGAGGAAATGGCACCTAGAGGGGCAAAATGACCACTCAGAGATGCACAGAGAAGGGGTACCACTGGGACTTGAACTGAAGACTCTTTGATTCCATGTCTGGGATCGCATCTGATGCGGCAGTTGCCAATGAATCAACAGCCAAAAGGGCTTTCACTGGAGAAGAATCCCAACTGCTGCTAGAACAGCCTAACCCATGTATTAACTGATTTTAATGAGTTAGAATATCAGGGGGCGGAATACAACGATATTCCCATATCCTGGAAACATTCCATATACAGAAACTAGATTCTAATTTATGCATTGCTGATCCTTCCTGCTTTACTTCTCACTGTATGCATGACCTTTTGCACTTCCTCCCATTAGAGACAGAATTCCTTCTCCTTTGTTGATGAGGGGTTCAGCAATGTGAGTTGCTTCACCCAATGAAACATGAGCAAATGTGATGCAATGAAGACTCAAAATGAACTTGCTTAGTTGTGTTTGACCTCTGGTGCTCTTTCTATCTACTCAAAGTAGCTCACTGAACCAAGCCCATCTGAACACATCCTAGATTATCCAACCTCCATCAAACCAGTGATGCATAGTGTGAAGGAAAAAAAAAGATTATTTGAAATGATTGAGTTTGAGGCTGATTTGTCATATAGCAATAGCTGACTGATACACTACCTTCCTTTCACCTTCCTACCTCCAATTCAATGCAAATATGTTTACCATTTGTTATCATTACTCTGTTTCTTTCCAGTTAGTGAATCACCATCTCTTGTTAAGCCCTAGATTAGCAGCAGCTTCCATATCAGGATCTGTATCATCATAGGATTATTTACGAGAAGCAATTATTGAGTTGACCAAAAAGTTCATTTGCGTTTCCCTATAACATCTTACAGAAAAACCCAAATGAAGGTTTTGGACAACCCAATGTTAAGGACCCAAACAAAAATAAAGTAAGTGAAGTTATGCCCACAAAGGAGAACCCCATAGGCACCAGATAAATATTCAATGAGTGATGAAAAGCTTTGGTCATTTGAAAGCTATTTTATAGTTAGTATGTTAGAGAAAACACATTGTCATTAGACAATATTTTCTATGTGCTTTTTACTTGGTGCTTGGTGTGCTAGGAAGTCAGATTGCCTATCCACTAGTGGCTTATTGACTAAAACAGATAATACAGAGGAGGATGTGTTAGTCATTCAGTCCTGTCTGACTCTTTGCAACCCCATGGACTGTAGTGTGTCAGCCTTCTGTCCATGGAATTCTCCAGGGGACAATACTGGTGTGGATTGCCATTCCCTTCTCCAGGGGATCTTCCCGACCCAGGGATCAAATCTGGGTCTTCTGCATTTGGGGCAGATTCTTTACCATCTGAGCCACCAGGAAAAGCCCAATACAGAGGAGGCAACATGTGAAAAACATAGAATAAGTGTTTCATAAATTGATAACAAAAGAGTAAGTTTAAATATTTCACTTGGTTTGAATCAGTCATTTTGGCTTTGTTGGATACATCATCAAAGCCTCAGAAAACCCAATTCTTCTGACTCCCTAGAAACCTGCAACAGGCTTCCAACTACAGAAAACTGCATGCTTTTCTTGGTATTCAGGAGTTTAAAATCCCCTACTTCTCTAACCAACTGCTCCAAGCGAAGATGGGGTAGGGAGCAGAGGAGGGGTAGGGTGTACCAATAGCAGCACACTACAAGAAGGATGTAATTATTCATCAGGTACCTGGGGACAGTTTCCTGGAGATGATGGAAAGGCCATGTCTAACACTTGGTCAGCACCTAACATTTGCTAAATTAAAGATGTGAGGAGGACAGTAGACCCTGCCCCACCCATCCTTCCATCTTTCCATTGTCAGTTTCATGTCAGTTTGATCAAATAGTAGCTACTGTCTGGTCCTTCCAACTCTCATTGGTCCAGCCCCATGATTCATCTGTTACACACCTCGACAATTCTACAGTGATCACATCCCCACCCCCATCTGGGCACAGTGACCTTGACACTTGAAGAGTTTTCGTTTTTGCTCTCAACTCCTTTCTGAATGTGCTCTAGTGCTTTGTCCATAGCCGCCACCCTGACTGCAACTTCAGAAAGATGGACTTTTATCCTCAATTTTATTTTTAATGTTCTTTCTAACAGTATCATGCTGAGCACTGAAGTACCCCGTGTTATACCACCTATAAAGCACTTTATTCTACAGTAACTCATCTGACCTTCACCGCAGAGCTCTCAGGTGGATAGTACAACCCTGCCTGTTCAAATGAGGACCTGAAGATACAAAGAGGGTCACAGAGCTGGGATACAGAGCAACCAAGATGCAAGCCCAGTTTTCCTGTCTCCAACTCTGGGACGTCTTTGCATCATGCTATTTTAAAAAGTCCTAGCACTGCTGATATTCTTGGATATCCTTGATAATATTCCAATTTAAAAGAAAAAATAAAACAATTGCTAAGAAAAGAACTAGGCGGTATGACACAAAAAAATGGCCACAAGAAGACTAAACCACTTAGAATGCCCATTTTTCCCAGATGACCATTGGCCATATTCTAATGATTTGATACAGATCTTACAGTTCTGGTTTCGGGTTTCAGTTGGCAGGACTCTCTCTTTGAAAAATAACTCCAGACTAAATGGGGAGGATGAGATTCAGTAAAGGCCCTATACTCTTAAAACCTCAGCTTCCAACCAAGCCTTCAAAGGTGGCTAAATAAGAAATGTCAGGAAAGACCAAAAATTGGCAGAGCATCACGAACCACTCAACATCTACTGGAACCTCCTACTTTAATTAATAGTTACATTCCAGAGTAACAGGGCACTTGGGTTTTTTAAAGACCCTAAAAATTGCATCTTGAGAAGATGTCCAGCTTATTAAGTAGCCATTGTCCAGTCTGATTTCATTTGAGATCATTTCCAAATAACCAGCCTGAGTATGAGATACCAGAAAAGTTCTAGGTCAGGTGAAAGTGACCAGGGCTCATCTTCTAGCTGTTTCACTAACTGTGAAGTTGAGCAAATTCCTCGGTGGATCCTGACCTCACTCCTTCCACAAATATTTATTTGAGCACCTACAATATGCCAGGCACTGGAAGTAGAACAGCCCAACAGACAAAGACCTGGTCCTCAGGGAACTTGCTTTTTGGGGGAGATGCTTGATAAGCAGATAAGTAAACATACCATGCGCTCAGGCATTCAGTTGAGAAGCATGCAGGAAGACCCTGCTGGGAGTGTGCCTGCTGTGTTCAAGGACCAGAGAGGAGCCGGATGTGGCCTGAGCAGAGGCAGCAAGAGGAAGGGAAGGAGGCGAATTTAACAGGGGCCAGATCTCAGAGGGCCTTTAGGCTTGGTAATGACTTGGGATGGGAAATCCCAGGAGGGGTCTGACTTAGGCTGCAGGAGCGTGACTTCAACCACTATATGGAGGAGAAATAGCTTTCTGCTCCCTGGAAGCAAGGTGGTACAGATAAGAGGCACAGAGAGGGCTTCCACTGGCCCTCTGTGAGCTGAGATCCCAAGTCATAGGCTCTACTGAACAAGTCACTGCCCATCTTGGAGGAAACACATCTAAGTTGGGGCAGCTCTTTCATCCCAGAGGCCCAGGGCAGTGCCGGTCCTCTGCCTTTAGCCTATGGAGGAAGGACAGATTCCAGCTAGCAGGAGCTCCTGGGGGACCTAGTGACCTCCCTGCCACCCCTGGAGCTCAAGGTTGCTTTTTGGAGTTGCCCCTTTGGGTGGTTACAAACAGAAATGACGGCATTTTCGACCTGCCTCCAGGCTTTCTTTCCAAAAGTCATCTGGAAAGGCCAGTGGGGTTAAGGCATTTGCCTTTGGCCCAGCAGAGGGATGATTCTGTGGAGGCGCAAGGCTTCAGGATCTTATTTCTCTTTCTAGGTCACCTGCTTGCTGTGAATTCACTCAAATACGCAGTTAGATATTTTTAGGGATATACATTGTAAGTGCATTTCTACTCTCCTACGAAAATTCAAGCTCGGCTTGGGGCAGGGTCCGTCTCTTTGAGGCGTAGAGAACCACCAGGCCTCTGGCGTCCCATCGTTCCTTCTGGAACGAGCCCTCTGCACCACTGCGTCGCAGCCACTCCAAGATCCCGAGTCATTTCTCGGGTTCTTTTTCCCCTCTTTCCCCGGCAACGTTCCCGAAGCCAAGGAGCACTGCAATCCGCGATCGCCCGGCTCCAGCCGCGCGCGCACGCGTCCCCTCGGCCCCCCACTGCCTCCGCGACCCTGGGCTGGGGCCAGCGGCGGGGCGCCAGGCGCGGGCGGCGCCGAGCTGGGCGCGGGGCTGCGCGCGCGCGGGCGGGGAGCCGGGCTCCTGACTCACTGCGGTCCCCGCGGGGCTGCAGCCCGGCCTCCCCCCCCGCTGCCATCTGCGGCGGCGGGAGGCGCGCGGCCGGCCTTCCCGGGGCCGGGCGTCCTCGGGGGCTTAGCGAGCAGCCCCGCTCACTTCCGCGGGCGCCCTGGGGACGCGGCACCGTCGCTGTTTGTTTATTTCCACGTCCGCCCGGGGAGACTCCGCCCGGGCAGAGCATTCGTCCACCCCCTGATGAATTCGGGGCCCTCGCGCTTGGCACCGTGCCTGTCACGTCATCACGACTTGGGGGATCAGTAAACAGCAGTGGAAAGAAGGGGGAAGGAGGAGAGGAAAGAGACAGGGCGGGGGAGAGGGGCGAAAAAGGAAGGGCTTCGAGCTTCCATGCCTGCAGAAGCCCAGACGTCTCCCTCTGTGACGCCGGGGGCTGGGCTTGGCCGCCCCTCACACACCCGGGGCATCATCCTCGAAGTTTATGTTCCTAGAGTGACGGGGAGGTGACCAGGAAGGAAGGAAAGGACAAGGAGAAAAGGGGGGCGTCTCCTGCTCTTAAAAATGAGGGCGCCATAAACACTCCACTGCCTCCAAAGCAAAGCAGGCTGGGGGCCCCTCAGTTACTATCATAATCACAGAGTTTGCAGAGCCTGGAGGATTCTCAGACCCATCTAGGACCCCATTTTACAGATGAGGAGAGTGAGATTCAGGGAGGCTCTCGTGTGCTCAAGTCGAGGAAGACAGGACAGGAATAACGGTGCTGGGGCTCGGATGTTCAGTCCCTTACCCTACCTACTGTAGCCCACCGCCTCTCTCTGAGCTTTTCTCCTCTCTTGCTTTCCCCAAAATGAAAGTTCTGGAAGATGCCTCGCAGTGTGTTTTGCTCAGGGCCTGGACTCGGAAGACGTGGAATTTTGGATGCAGAGACCCAGGCAACCAGCAGCCTCTGACCACCTCCACCCCCAGCTCAGCAGGCAGAGCGGCTGCCAGAGGTTGCCTGACAGCAAGCTTTCTGGGGCAGCTCTGTGCTCCAGGAGGTGTATCTTTTGCAGTTCCAAAAACAGATTCTGCCATCTCATCCCCACGTTGGCAGTCTCCAGTTGGCTTCTGCTGATTGGCCAGAACTTTTCCTCACTAGAAAGATGAGGAGAATTTGCCTCCTCCAACCGGCTGGGAGAGGCATTCTGCAGCAGGGAAGATGAGAATGACGCCCCACCCCCTCTGATGGGGACCAGGGAGACAGGGGCCTGCTCCACGGCTGAATGATGCCAGGGACTCTCAAGGGGCACTGTACCTGACCCCGGAGGTAGGAGGCCTCTGACAGGGTAGCTGGCCTGGCACCTTTCATTCTGCAGTTGGGGAGTGTCAAAGTGGATTCTTTGGCCTTCTGGACCAAAACGTTTCTCAGAATTTAATGTTAGAAGCTGTCATCAAGGCTGGCCGCTTGCGTACTCAGCAGGTGGTTGCCAGTATACTTCAGATTGGGAGCAATTAGCCTTTCCTACCTGCCGACCCAGGTCCACTCCCTTGCCCCCTGTGCCACGTGGATTCCTAGCTCTCTCCAGGGTCAGGAACACTGCCCTGTGAGATGACCTCCTTCATCCTAACCCGCAGGCTTTGAGGCATTCTCCAGGGTCAGGCTTAATTACCTGTTAGTATTAATATTCCTAATGCGGCAGTTCTGGCCTTGGCTATGCATTAGGATCACCTGGAGAATTTAAACTAATACTGAGGTCCAGGCCACACCTCTGACCGAATAAATCAATATTTCTGGAGGTATATTCTAGAAGTCCTTCCGCCGCCCCCTACCAGGTAACTATAATGTACAGTGAGATTGAAAACCACTGTTTGGATGGTCACCGCTGGTTCTGTCTGCCCACATCTGTTCCCCCTTCTAGTAACAGCACCTGACATGCCACAGAAAATCCCACTCTCTCTTGATCCATCGATTGAGTGATGCTCACCCCACCCTCACTTCTAACTTTCTCTTAGGGGCTAGCCAATGACCAGTTTGGCCAGTTAGCATTTGCCCTCCCCTGGAGAAAGTAATCAGTTCAGACACACTATGTGAGCTGAGGAGTCCAATGAAAATCAGCTTCTAGACTTTTGCTGAAACTTCTGGGAAGGGAAAGGTCTTTTTATGCTGCAGTTATTCAGCAGAAAACATGAGAGTCCCGGGCTTCCAGCAGCCGTTTTTATCACCACGTGGAATAAGCCTGCCTGTAAATTAAGGCAACACAGAGGAAAAGAGAGATTAGGATGGAGTGAAAAGGATGGAAAGCTTCAAACCGTGCTTGAAGCCAGATACCCTTCGGTAACAGAAACAGATTTCCCCTCAGCCAATCTGAGCTGAAATATCTGTGACGTGCCAGCATCAGAATTAATCTGTTATATAACTAGGTATCACCTTGAAATGCAAAGGACAGAGTTCTGAGCTAACCACACAAGTGAGGTTAGGTGTTCGTGGGAAACAGTCCCAAGCATCTAAAGACAACCAGAGGATGCTGCCCTCCTTCAAGGATGGTGACTGTCAGAGGACAGGGTGCAGAAACTAAAGAGACATGCCCTACTGAATTGTTTCCTTCAGTGAACATCCAGACCTTGGGTAGTTTGGCCTTAGCTACATATGAAAAAGCTTGAGGCAGTGACTTCCCTGGTGGTCCAGTAGTTAAGAATCCACCTTGCAATGCAAGGGACAAGGGTTCAATCCCTGGTAGGGGAACTAAGGTCCCACATGCTACTGGGCAACTAACGACTTGAGGTCTACCATGCTGCAACTAAGACCACATGCAGCCAAATAAGGAGATTTTAAAAAGCTTGAGGCAGAAATAAAGAGGCTCCAGGTATAATGTGTAGTCTTTAAATAGCCAATAGAACACAGGAAGTTACATGGATCAAGACAATGTATTGGATGCTTTCTTGGTTCGGGGAAGTTTCCTAGAAAACATGCCCTCTGAGAAGATATAACGAAGGGAAAGGTAATTGACTCATTAAATTTTCAATTTGAAAATTTTATCACTTAGCTATTGCTGCATAACAAACCACCCCTAAACTTGATGACTAAAAAAAAACTTATTTATTTTGGCTCTGCAATTTGAGTTTAGGGTGACTGGATCCGTCTCCTAGTGTCAGTTGGGCTCATCCGTGTATGTGACGTCAGCTTCTGGTCTGCTAAGAGGATGTTTCTGGAGCCAGCTGGCTGTTGGGTGGGGAGTGACTGGGCCACGTGTCTCCCACACTCTAGCAGCCTAGCCTGATCTTCTGTACATGGTGGAAGCAGTCTTCCAAGAGTGAGAAGAAAATCTCACATAAGGAATCTTAAGATCGAGGCTTATAGCTTGCACATTTTCATTCAATCACTACTTGTCAAAGCAAGTCACAACTCCACTTTTTAAGGGGAGGAGTTGCAAAGTCACATACAGTGAGCCAGCGAGAACTGAACTCAGTTGATTTGACCCAACCTTTCTTATCTGACAAGTGAGAAACTTAAACCGATGAGCTTCTCCAAATCCTCTTCTTCTTACAGAGTATTCTGGTCTCTACACTTGATGCTTTGTCTTCTGCACTTCATTTTTCTTAGTTGTTTCTCATTCCATAAAGTAAACTCTGGGAGTTGGTGATAGACAGGGGGGCCTGGCATGCTGCAGTCCATGGGGTTGCAAAGAGTCGGACACAACTGAGCGACTAAAGAGAACTGAACTGACTAAGGATGACATTGCTTAAATTTGCTGCTTTACAATGAAAGAAACTGATACTCTTATTCTCAAGGTCTGCCACCAAATACATTGTGGTTCTTTCTCTGGACTTGGCTCTGAGACACAACAAAAAACAGGGCAGACATGGATTCAATTTGCACAAAGCATAGTGTTCACCATCTAAATGGAGTGTGTGAACCTGAACCAAGGCCATTCAATTCTTCCTCCAGACATACTTTTTCTCCCCAGTTGCTGTTTTGAGTCTCCTAACATAATGCAGGTTACATCACGTGAAATGCCAGGATACATGAATCACAAGCTGGAATCAAAATTTCCAGGAGAAATATTGTCAGCCTCAAATATGCAGATGATATCACTCTGATGGAAGAAAGTGAAGAGGAACTAAAGAGCCTATTGAAGGTGAAAAAGGAAAGTAAAACTCAGTTCAGTCACTCAGTCATGTCCAACTCTTTGCAATCCCATGAATTGCACCACGCCAGGCTTCCCTGTCCATCACCAACTCCCGGAGCTTGCTCAAACTCATGTTCATCGAGTCAGTGATGCCATCCAACCATCTCATCCTCTGTCATCTACTTCTCCTCCTGCGTTCAAAAATTCCCAGCATCAGGGTCTTTTCCAATGAGTCAGCACTTCGCATCAGGTGGTCAAAGTACCGGAGTTTCAGCTTTAGCATCAGTCCTTCCAATGAATATTCAGGACTGATTTCCTTTAGGATGGACTGGTTGGATCTCCTTGCAGTCCAAGGGACTCTCAGGAGTCTTCTCCAACACCACAGTTCAAAACCATTAATTCTTCATCACTCAGCTTTCTTTATAGTCCAACTCACACATCCATACATCACTGCTGGAAAAATCATAGCTTTGACTAGACAGACCTTTGTCAGCAATGTAATGTCTCTGCCTTTTAATATACTATGTTGGTCATAACTTTTCTTCCAAGGGGCAAACATCTTTTAATTTCATGGCTGTAGTCACCATCTGCAGTGATTTTTGGAGCCCAAGAAAATAAAATCTCTCACTTTTTCCATTGTTTCCCCATCTACTTGCCAAGAAGTGATGGGACTGGATGCCATAATCTTAGTTTTCTGAACGTTGAGTTTAAGCCAGCTTTTTCACTCTCCTCTTTCACTTTCATCAAGAGGCTCTTTAGTTCTTCACTTTCTGCCATAATGGTGGTGTCATCTGCATATCTGAGGTTATTGATATTTCTCCAGGCAATCTTGATTCTAGCTTGTGCTTCATCCAGCCCAGCATTTCACATGATGCACATTACATATAAGTTAAATAAGCAGAGTGACAATATACAGCCTTGATGTACACCTTTCCTGATTTGGAACTAGTCTGTTGTTCCATGTCCAGTTCTAACTGTTGCTTCTTGACCTGCATATAGATTTCTCAGGAGGCAAGTAAGGTGGTCTGGTATTCCCATCTCTAAGAATTTCCCACACTCTGTTGTGATCCACACAGTCAAAGGCTTTGGCTTAGTCAACAAAGCAGAATAGATGTTTTTCTGGAATTCTCTTACTTTTTCTATGATCCAACAGATGTTGGCAATCTGATCTCTGGTTTCTCTGCCTTCTCTAAACCCAGCTTTAACATCTGGAATTTCACAGTTCATGTACTGTTAAAGCTCGGCTTGGAAAATTTTGAGCATTACTTTGCTAGTGTGTGCTGCTGCTGCTGCTGCTGCTAAGTCGCTTCAGTCATGTCTGACTGTGCGACCCCATAGACGGCAGCCCACCAGGCTCCCCCGTCCCTAGGATTCTCCAGGCAAGAACACTGGAGTGGGTTGCCATTTCCATCTCCAATGCATGAAAGTGAAAATTGAAAGTGAAGTCATTTAGTCTTGTCTGACTCTTCAAGACCCGGTGGACTGCAGCCTACCAGGCTTCTCCATCCATGGGATTTTCCAGGCAAGAGGACTGGAGTGGGTTGCAATTGCTGGCGTGAGAGGTAAGTGCAATTGTGCGGTAGTTTGAACATTCTTTAGCATTACCTTTCTTTGGGATTGGAATGAAAACTGACCTTTTCCAGTCCTGTGGGCCACTGCCAAGTTTTCCAAATTTGCTGGCATATTGAGTGCAGCACTTTCACAGCATCATCTTTTAGGATTTGAAAGAGGTCAACCGGAATTACATCACCTCCACTAGCTTTGTTCATAGTGATGTGTCCTAAGGCCCACTTGGCTTTGCATTCCAGGATGTCTGGCTATAGGTGGGTGATCACACCCTCGTGGTTATCTAAGTCATTAAGATCTATTCTGTGCATTCTTGCTACCTCTTCTTAATATCTTCTGCTTCTGTTGGGTCCATACCATTTCTTTCCTTTATTGAGCCCATCTTTGCATAAAATGTTCCCTTGGTATCTCTAATTTTCTTGAAGCAATCTCTAGTCTTTCCCATTCTATTGTTTTCCTCTGTTTCTTTGCATTGATCATTGAGAAAGGCTTTCTTATCTCTCCCTGATATTCTTTGGAACTCTGCATTCAGATGCTTATCTTTCCTTTTCTCCTTTGCCTTTAGCTTCTTCAATTTTCTCAGCTATTTGTAAAGCCTCCTCAGACAACATTTTGCCTTTTTGCATGTGAAAAGGAGAATGAAAAGGCTGGCTTAAAACTCAACATTCAGAAAACTAAGATCATGGCATCTGGTCCTATCTCTTCATGGCAACTAGAGGGGAGAAAAGTGGAAACAAGGACAAATTTTCTTTTTTGGGGCTCCAAAATCACTGTGGACAGTGACTGCAGCCATGAAATTAAAACATGCTTGCTCCTTGAAAAGAAAGCTATGACAAACCTTGACAGTGTATTAAAAACATGGAGACATCACTTTGCCAACAAAGGTTGGTATAGTCAGAGCTATGGCTTTTCCAATAGTCATGTGAGAGTTGGACCATAAAGAAGGCTGAGCACTGAAGAACTGATTTCAAACTGTGGTGTTGGAGAAGACACTTGAGAGTCCCTTGGACTGCAAGGAGTTCAAACCAGTCCATCCTAAAGGAGATCAACCTTGAACATTCATTGGAAGGTCTGATGCTGAAGCTGAAACTCCAATACTTGGGCCATCTGTTGCAAAGAGCTGACTCATTGGAAAAAACCCTGATCCTGGGAAATATTGAGGGTAGGAGGAGAAGGGGGAAACTGAGGATAAGATGGTTGGATAGCAACACCAACTCAATGGACATGAGTTTAAGCAAACTCAGGGAGATAGTGAAAGACAGGGAAGCCTTGCAAACTGCAGTCCATAAGGTTGGAAAGAGTCAGACACAAGTTAGCAACTGAACAACAACAGCAACAACAATGCTGGTCTGTGTTTCAACATCAGTTGTTTGTATTTGTGATGTGAATGATTAATTACAGTTAACCCTAAAAAATGCCAGAGTGAAGAATGCTCCCAGTGCAATAGAAAATCCAATTATAATTTTACACTTGGCCCTCCATATCCTTGATTCTACATCTGCAAAATCAGCCAACAGTAGACCTTGCACTGTTATGGTATTTACTAAAAAGAAATCTTGTGTATAAGTGGACGAGAGCAGTTCAAATCCATGTTGTTCAAGGTTCAACTATATAATCTCCTTCAGCATGCTTAAAATAATTAGACTATCATGCTATCATACATCAGCTGAAGTCTTGTTTATTCTATTTCTCTAGCCTATCTTTTCCCCTCTCAAACTGACTGATACATAAATTTAGTGTATATCACCTAGTCTAGATTTTCCTATTTTTGCCACATACATATGAAAGATATACAGAGCTGCTTTTTTATATGGGTATGCACCAAAATGTTGATAGTAATCATGTTAGAATGATATGATGACTTTTAATTATGTATTTCAGTTTATTTTTGTCTATTTTTGTTTTTCTACATTTTCTCTTTTTTCCATAATGAAAAAGTAGAAACAAAGAAAGAAAGAGAAAAGAAAGAAGAACAAAAGTAAAGTAACTTTTTTTACTACTTTATTCTCATTTTGCACTGTAGAGTTTATTTTAACTAATGGGAAAGATATAATTTCAAACTTGTCAATTAAGAGTAGTTCAGTCTCTATCACGTGTCAATTATCGACTGGCACAACAATGCCACATAACACTGAGCATTTATTTCTCATACATCTATATCTGCTGGTCTTAGTCTGGGCTTGCTCATGTATCTGGTATGGTAGACAGAATAATGGTACTCAAAGATGTCCATATTCTAATCCCTAGAACCTGTGAATGTATAAATTTGCAGCTGTGATTAAGGATCTTGAGATGGAAAGATTATTTTTTATTATCTGGGTGGGCCTGATATACTCACTAGAGTTCATAAAAGAGATTAGTAGGAGGCCACACAGAAGAGATGCTATGCTGCCTGCTTTGAAGACGGTTCAAGGGTCCAAGAGTCGAAGGATATCTGCAGCTTCTAAAAGCTGGAAATGACACAGAATCAGGTTTTCCCCTATAGCCTCCAGAAAGAATGCAGTTTTGTGGGCTCACTTGAGACTTCTGAACTCCTGATCTATAACAATAAGTTTGTGTCCTCTTGAAAGTGAAATTGAAGTCAGTTAGTCGTGTCTGACTCTTTGCGACCCTAAGGACTGTAACCAACCAGGCTCCTCTGTCCATGGGATTTTCCAGGCAAGAATACTGGAGTGGATTGCCATTTCCTTCTCCAGCGGATCTTCCTGACCCAGGGATTGAACGTGGGTCTCCCACATTATAAGCAGACACTTTACCATCTGAGCCACCAGGGAAGATCCCCTCTTAAGCCTTTAAAATTGTGATAATTCTTTACAGTGTTAAGAGAAAACGTATACATCTGGGGATGTTTGGATGTTAACTGATCTAAAAATGTCCTTAGCTGGTATAACTAGAGTGACTCAGTCCTTCTCCACATAACTCTTCATCCTGGGTATGTTTTCATGATGATGGCAGACATAAAAGTGCAAGAAAATGGAAACAGATAAGCCTTTTGAGACTTAGGCTTCAAATTGGAACAAATCCCTTCAGCTTCATTCTATTCACTAAAACACATGATGTAGCCAACACATCTAGGAGTGTGGAAATAGACCACCTCATTAGAAAGAGGAGTTATGAGGTCCCATGATCAAGGGCATGGATACAGGATGGGCAAAGAATTATAGCAAATAAGGCAAACTACCAGAATGAGGTTAACACAGCCTCTTTTAAATTAACCCAGTCTCATTTAGATATGTGATTAATCACTTTTAATTCCAGATGCTCTATCAAGGTTATATCTCTTCTTTCTCAGCTGGCTTCACAATTTGATCTTCCCTTCTAATATGGAATTTGGGTATAGGTAGATGTTTACATTCTTAACTACATGTGGTTCTCTGCTGATTCCCAATGACCTCAAGTTCAGATAAACCTCCCCTTATATGGTAAAATTCTAATCTAATCAGCACTCTGCAGCCAGTGCTGATGGGTCTTGTGTAACTCATGGTCTGCCTTTGCTGACTTATCCTTCCTGCAGTGATTTCCATTCAAACTTAGACTAAGTGACACACCTTACTGCTCTCTACTACAAAATCACCACACCCTTTACTGGGAAAGGAGTCACAAGGCAGCTCCCTCAACTGTCTTATATGTCCCGTTGTCCCCTTGAGCATGCAAGAAATTCTGAATTTTTTATAAAGCATTCTCAGGGTAATGCAGGTGACATATGCTTTTTTGCTGATTAATCATATCATGCCATGTGTGAATTTCTATTTTGCCTTAGCCTCCTCCTGTTGACATATAACTCCTCTAATAATCTTTAAAATTTCCTAGGACCTACTCATAAAAGTGAGAAATTATTCTCCCTACCTTGGCATTTCTCCAGAACAGTCTGGCTATTTCTCCCATTTGGCTCTAAATAACAGAAAGCCTGACTCAAATTGACTAAAGAGGAAATAAAATTATTATATTGCAAAATGGGAATTCTAGCATTGGAATTGGTTGGTTCAAGACCTTAACAAAGGCAGCTGGGATGTGGGTTCTGTCAGTTTTCTCACTCTGAGAGCCACACCGTTGGCCTCATTCCAAAGCCAGATTCTAATTTGGTCAGAAGTTGACTGTAAATAGTATTGGCAACCTGCTTCCTCCATCAGCAATGGGAGAGGGTAGGAGAAAACTTCTCTGTAACCTTGTAGTAAAAGGCTTTTCCTTCAGCCTGATTGGACCAACTCAAAACAAGAACAGACAAAAGACGGCCATACCGCTGATTGGCTAAAACCTGTATTTCTGAACCAGTTGCAATTAAGGGGGTTGAGATTACCATCATTTACTTCAACTAAGCCCCACCACTATCACTGGAGGTGAGTGTAGTTTCCTAGTAACAAGGACTACGTGAGATAAAGATGGATACTCAACAAAATCTTCATCCTGTCAATAAGGAGATAGGCATTTATGGACATATGTTTGCTGTTCAACAATAACGTTCCCTAAAACCATGTTTTGAAAGATGTTTTTATATCTACTACAAAGATGTAAAAACACTTCCCAGGTGGCACTAGTGATAAGGAACCCACCTGGCAATGCAGGAGACATGAGACATGGGTTTGATCCCTAGGTGGGGAAGATCCCCTGGAGGAGGACGTGGCAACCCACTCCAGTATTCTTACCTGGAGAATCCCATGGACAGAGGAGCTGGGTGGGCTACAATCCATGGGGTTGCAAAGAGTTGGACATAACTGAAGCAAATTAGCATGCACAAAGACCCAGTTCACTCATATCTGACCTCTTTTTTTTCTTATCCTTCAGTTTCCCTCTCTGTCTTAGTGGTAGGAAAGTTTCTACCCCTTTTTGTCTCATTGAAACTCCCTTCAAATACAGACTAAATTCTTCCTACCTCTGTGGCACTTTGAAACCTTGTGTTCAGACTCTAATTGCTCTTGATGTGTAAAGGAAAATTTTTTAATTTAAAACTTCCTTTGTTCTTTTGTCAACAAAAGCTAGTTCCCTAAACTTTTGTTTTACTAGACTTGAGAAAGCCCATTCTATAATTCAGTGACACTTGGCATTTGTTTAGGGGACATCTGCTTTCCCCATGAAGATGGGATGCTTCTTTGGTGATCCAATGAGTAGAGAGTAGCAAGGCAGCAAGACAAATAGATTTACAGGAAATTCAGGTTGTATTATAGAAAAAGAGCAAAAAGATCATTTTTTCTCATCACACTTTGCCTGCCTAGTTTTTCCTTCAAGCATAGAGATTAGAACCTTCAAATCTTAGACAATCTCAGCTCTGTCCATGTTGTTTAACATCTAGCCTAATGGCTTCCTAATTATTCCTAGTTTATCATTATAATAGCTTCCTTTCTAGAAATTATTAAAATTTGTAGTTATCTATTTATTTGCAATTGTGCCTATTTTTTGCTACTTTACTGTCTGTTTCCTGCGTATGAATGTGAGATATATGAGGGTAAAGACCTCAGCTATATTGCTCACTACTGTATTTCCAGCATTTAGCAGAGGACCTGCACAGATATAGGCTTTCAATTGTTGTTAGCTGAGTGAAAGAATAAATACATTTTCTCTTTCTGAATTGAATAACACTTACATAGTCTAGCACACTTAGATTCATTATCTTAGCTGATTCTCAGAATGACGTTATTCTGTTCACCAATAATAATAATGATAGTAGTATTAGGGTACAGAGATGTTAAATGACTTGCTCAAAGACATATAGTAAGGGTTAAAGATGAATCTTGAACTCAGGTCTTTTGTCTCAAGTTCTGAGCTCTCCATTCTGACCCATGACTTAAAATTCTCAAAATTTGGCAACCAAATTGGAAGGAAGAAGTAAAACTGGCACTATTTGCAGATGACATGATATTATATAAAGAAAACCTTAAAATTTTTACACAAAAAATATTAGAACAAATAAATGAATTCAGTGAAATTTCAGGATACAAAATTAATATACAGAAATCTATGCATTTTTATACACTAACAATAACTACCAGAAAGAAATGATTAAGGCAATCTTATTTTCAAATGCATCAAAAAGAATAAGATAGCTAGGAATAAATTTAACTAATGAGGTAAAAAACCCGTACTCTGAAAGCTATGAAACACTGATGAAAGAAATTGAAAATGATACAAATAAGTGGAAAGATATATGGTGGAAATCCACCATACCTGTGGATTGCTAAAATATCTGTACTACCCAAAGCATTAGAGATTCAATACAATCTCTATCAAAATAATAATGGTATTTTTCACAGATCTAGATGAAATTATACTAAAAGTTGTATGGAACCACAAAAGACCTAGAAGAATAATGCAGTCTTGAAAGAAAAAAAAAAGCAGGAAATAGCACTCTTCCTGATTGCAAACTATAGTACAAAGCTGTAGTAATCAAAACAATATGGTACTGACATAAAAAGATACATCGATCAACAGAACAGAATAGATCCTAGAAATAAAGCCGTGCTTCTATGGTCAATTAATCTATGACAAAGGAGGCAAGAATATGCAATGGCACAAAGACCACCTCTGCAATAAATGGTGTTGGGAAAACTGCATAACCCCATGTGAAAGTATCAAACTAAGCTACTTACTCACCTCACATACAAAAACGAACTCAAAATGAATTAAATAGTTAAATACAAGATATGAAGGGATAGAACTCCTAGTGGAAAACATAGGCAGTATATGCTTTGATATCAGTCTTAGTCATATTTCTTTGGCTATGTCCCTCAAAAAAGAGGAACAAAAGCAAAATAAATAAATAGGACCATATCAAACTAAAAATCTTTTATATAGTGAAGGAAACTATCAACAGAATGAAAAGAAGACCCACTAAATTGGATAAAATATTTGCAAACATAAACCTAATAAAGAATTAATATCAAAAATATATAAAGAGCTCATAAAACTAAAGAACAAACAAACAACCAAACACCTTATTGAAAAATGGGCAAAGGGCTTGAATAGGCATTATTCTAAAGAAGATGTACAGGTTGCTAGCAGACTCATGAAAAAATGTTCTACATCACTAATCATCAGGGAAATATGAATCAAAACCACAGTGAGAAATCACCTCACACTTGTCAGAATGGCTAGTATCAAAAAGACAGGAAATGGCAAGAATTAGTGTGGATGTGGAGAAAAGGAAACACTTGTGCACTGTTGATGGGAATGTAAATTGGGATAGCCACCATAGAAAACAATATGAAGTTTCCTCTAAAAATTAAAAATAGAAATACAATACAATCCATCAATTTCACTTCTAGGTATTTTTTCAATTAAAATAAAAACATTAATTTGAAAAGATATGTGTACCTTATATTCATTACATCATTATTTACCATAGCCAAGTAATGGAAGCAAACTAAGTGTCCAAGGAAATTGTGGTGTATATGTGTATATATCTATATACACATATATACACATACACATATATACACATTCAGTTTAGTTCAGTCACTCAGTCGTGTCCAACTCCTCGCAACCCAGTGGACTGAAGCACATCAGGCCTCCATGTCCACCAACTCCTGGAGTTTACACAAATTCATGCCCATCAAGTCGGTGATACCATCCAGCCATCTCATCCTCTGTCATCCCCTTCTCTTCATGCCCCCAATCCTTCTCAGCATTAGGGTCTTTTCCAATGAGTCAACTTTTCACATGAGGTGGCCAAAGTATTGGAGTTTCAGTTTCAACATCAGTCCTTCCAATGAACACCCAGGACTGATCTCCTTTAGGATGGACTCGTTGGATCTCCTTGCAGTCCAAGGGACTCTCATGAGTCTTCTCCATCACCACAATTCTCACAACCATACATGACTACTGGAAAAACCATAACCTTGACTAGATGGACCTTTATTGGCAAAGTAATGTCTCTGCTTTTAAATATGCTATCTAGGTTGGTCATAACTTTCCTTCCAAGGAGTAAACATCTTTTAATTTCATGGCTACAATCACCATCTGCAATGATTTTGGAGCCCCCCAAAATAAAGTCTGATACTGTTTCCTATCTATTTGCCATGAAGTGATGGGACCAGATGCCATGATCTTACTTTTCTGAGTACTGAGCTTTAAGCCAACTTTTTCACTCTCCTCTTCCACTTTCATCAAAAGGCTTTTTAGCTCCTGTTCACTTTCTGCCATAAGGGTGGTGTCATTTGCATATCTGAGGTTATTGATATTTCTCCTGGCAATCTTGATTCCAGCTTGTGCTTCTTCCAGCCCAGCGTTCCACATGAAGTACTCTGCATATAAGTTAAATAAGCAGGGTAACAATATATAGCCTTGATGTACTCCTTTTCCTATTTGGAACCAGTCTGTTGTTCCATGTCCAGTTCTAACTGTTGCCTCCTGACCTGCACACATGTTTCTCAAGAGGCAGGTCAGGTGGTCTGATATTCCCATCTCTTTCAAAATTTTCCACAGTTTATGTTGATCCACACAGTCAAAGGCTTTGGCATAGTCAATAAAGCAGAAATAGATGTTTTTCTGGAATTCTATTTCTTTTTCAATGATCCAGCAGATTTTGGCAATTTGACCTCTGGTTCCTCTGCCTTTTCTACATCCAGCTTGAACATCTGTAAGTTCATGGTTCACATATTGCTGAAGCCTGGCTTGGAGAATTTTGAGCATTACTTTACTAGCGTGTGAGATGAGTGCAATTGTGTGGTAGTTTGAGCATTGTTTGGCATTGCCTTTCTTTGGGATTGGAATGGAAACTGACTTTTTCCAGTCCTGTAGCCATTGCTGAGTTTTCCAAATTTGCTGGCATATTGAGAGCAGCACTTTCACAGCATCACCTTTTAAGATCTTTCACAGCATCATCTTTTAGGATTTGAAATAGCTCAACTAGAATTCCATTACCTCCACTAGTTTTAATTGTAGTGATACTTCCTAGGGCCCACTTGACTTCACATTCCAGGATGTCTGGCCCTAGGTGAGTGATCACACCATCGTGATTATCTGGGTCGTAAAGATCTTTTTTCGTACAGTTCTGTGTATTCTTGCCCTCTCTTCTAAATATCTTCTGCTTCTGCCAGGTCCATACATTCCTGTCCTTTATCGAGTCCATCTTTGCATGAAATGTTCCCTTGGTATCTCTAATTTTCTTGAAGAGATCTCTAGTCTTTCCCATTCTATTGTTTTCCTCTATTTCTTTGCACTGATCACTGAAGAAGGCTTTCTTTTCTCTCCTTGCTATTCTTGGGAACTCTGCATTCAAATGGGTGTATCTTTCCTTTTCTTCTTTGCTTTTTGCTTCTCTTCTTTTCACAGCTATTTGTAAGGCCTCCTCAGACAGCCATTTTGCCTTTTTGCATTTCCATGGGGATGGTCTTGATCCCTGTCTCCTATACAGTGTCACGAACCTCCGTGAAGAGTTCATCAGGCACTCTGTCTATCAGATCTAGTCCCTTAAATCTACTTTTCACTCCCACTGTATAATCATAAGGGATTTGATTTAGGTCATACCTGAATGGTCTAGTGGTTTTCTCTACTTTCTTCAATGTAAGTCTGAATTTGGCAATAAGGAGTTCATGATCTGAGCATATATATATATATATATATAATGATTTAGTGACTAAACAACAAAAACAAAACAAAAATATATACATACATATATATATATATACATATATATATATATATATGTATATATATATACATAGTGGAATTTTACTCAACCATAATATAGAATGAAATCTTGCAATTTGCAAAAACATTTATGGACCTAGAGAATATTATGCTAAGTGAAATAAGTAAGACAGAAAAAGACAAGTACTGTATGACTTCACTTATACGTGGACTCTAAAAAACAACAAATAAAACAGAAACAGACTCATAGACAGAGAGAACAAACTGGTGGTTGCCAGAGGAGAGGAGAGTGGGAGATGGGCAAAATAGGTGAAGGAGATCAAGGGGTAGAAAATTCAGTTATAAAATAAATTAGTCATGGAGATACAATGTACAGGATAGGAAATATAGCCAGTAATTTGGTAATAATTTTTTATGGTGAAAGGTGGCAACCAGATTTGTGATCATTTTGTAATGTATAAAAATACCAAATAATTATGCTGTGCTTCTGAAACTAGTATAATAAGTCAATTATAATTTAATAAAAAGACAATATATAATGCAAATGTGGGAAAAATATTTCGCTGGATTAAAATTGTAGAAAAATAAAACTCTTAGAGTATAAGAAGCACTGTCTGCCAAGGAGAACAGAATGAACAATGTTAGAGGTTGGGAAGCAGCAAGGAGCATTCTGGGAGGAATCTGGCAGTGCATTCTGGGAGCACTCTCCTGTGCCAAACTTCCTAAAATGTCTGAGGAGATGTGAGATTTCCCACAGGAGAAACATGACTTTCCCCACTGTTTGACTATAGAACCTATCAGTAGTGCCTCTAGAATGCCCAGAATCAAGTTCCTTGCATAATTAATACAGGAGTCTGAATGGAGGACACGATATAGAAATCACAAGGTTAAAGGGGATTATCGTTAGCCTCTGTCTTCCTGGAATTTTAACTGGAGCTAGAGTTACATGGGAGCGAGGCCAGCAATCAGAGTTCAGAGCTTCTTCAGAAAATGGAAGCATCCCGGCCCTGCAGACATGCCTTCCAAGGACTGGTGTGGGCAGGTGTGAGGAGCTGACCACAAGCCAGGAGGAGGCTGACAGGAAGACAGGTGGTGTTCCCCTTGCAAAACCAAGGGTTCTAAAACCAGAGAGCTGAGGCAGCTCTGATGTTGCACAGCTGTGTGCCCTTATTGAAGAGATTCTTCCCAATATGAAATGGGATTGGCATTACCTCAAGAAGATCCACTTGTAGGGCCAGAGTCCATCCATCAGCAGTCACTTCTCTCACTGATATTTAGATACAAGTTCTGCCAGAGGAGTTCAGTTCAGTTCAATCGCTCAGTAGTGTCCAACTCTTTGCGACCCCATGGACTGCAGCACGCCAGGCCTCCCTGTCCATCACCAACTCCCAGAGTTTACTCAAACTCATGTCCATGATGTGGGTGATGCCATCCAACCATCTCATCCTCTGTATCCCCATTCTCCTCCTGCCTTCAATCTTTCCCAGCATCAGGGTCTTTTCAAATGAGTCATTTCTTTGCATCAGGTGGCCAACGTATTGGAGTTTCAGCTTCAGCATCAGTCCTTCTAATGAATATTCAGGACTAATTTCCTTTAGGATGGACTGGTTGGATCTCCTTGCAGTCCAAGGGATTCTTGAGAGTCTTCTCCAACACCACAGTTCAAAACCATCAATACTTCAGCACTCAGCTTTCTTTATAGTTCAACTCTCACATCCATACATCACTGCTGGAAAAACCATAGCTTTGACTAAATGGACCTTTGTTGGTAAAGTAATGTCTCTACTTTTTAACATACTGTCTAGGTTGGTCATAGCTTTTCTTCCAAGGAGCAAGCATCTTTTAATTTCATGGCTGCAGTCACCATCTGTAGTTATTTTGGAGCCCCAAAAAATAAAATCTGTCACTGTTCCATTATTTCCCCATCTATTTGCCATGAAGTGATGGGACCGGATGCCATGATCTTAGTTTTCTGAATGTTGAGTTGTAAGCCAGAGGAGTAGGGCTGTATTAGTTTCCTAGAGCTGCTGTAATCAGTGCTACAAACTGAGTGGCTTAAAAACAACAGAAATGTGTTGTCTCACTGTTCTAGAGGCCAGAAGTTCAAGATCAAGGTGATGGCAGAACCATGTTCCTCTGAGGCTATAGATAAAATTCTTCCTTACCCCTTCTTAGTTCCTAGTGGTGGCTGTCAATCCCTGGCATTTGTGGGCTTGCAGCTCTATTATGCCTACATCTGCCTCAATCCTCATGTGTCTGGGTCTTAATGATGTTTTCCTCTTCTCACAAAGACAACAGTCATACAGGATTAAACCCCACTCTAATGACCTAATTTTAACTTGATTATATCTGCAAAGATCCTATTTCCAAATAAGATCCATTCACAGGAACTGAGGGTTAGGACTTCATTTGGTTGTTGTGGTTTAGTTGCTGAGTCATGTCCAACTCATGTGACCCAATGGACTGTATTCTGCCAGGCTCCTCTATCTATGGGATTCTCCAGGCAAGAATACTAGTGATTTCCTGCCATTTTCTTCTCCAGAGGATCTTCCCAACCCAGGGATC
>ML663049.1:241971-271959 GCA_007570785.1 Antilocapra americana
ATATATATATATATACATATATATATATATATATGTATATATATATACATAGTGGAATTTTACTCAACCATAATATAGAATGAAATCTTGCAATTTGCAAAAACATTTATGGACCTAGAGAATATTATGCTAAGTGAAATAAGTAAGACAGAAAAAGACAAGTACTGTATGACTTCACTTATACGTGGACTCTAAAAAACAACAAATAAAACAGAAACAGACTCATAGACAGAGAGAACAAACTGGTGGTTGCCAGAGGAGAGGAGAGTGGGAGATGGGCAAAATAGGTGAAGGAGATCAAGGGGTAGAAAATTCAGTTATAAAATAAATTAGTCATGGAGATACAATGTACAGGATAGGAAATATAGCCAGTAATTTGGTAATAATTTTTTATGGTGAAAGGTGGCAACCAGATTTGTGATCATTTTGTAATGTATAAAAATACCAAATAATTATGCTGTGCTTCTGAAACTAGTATAATAAGTCAATTATAATTTAATAAAAAGACAATATATAATGCAAATGTGGGAAAAATATTTCGCTGGATTAAAATTGTAGAAAAATAAAACTCTTAGAGTATAAGAAGCACTGTCTGCCAAGGAGAACAGAATGAACAATGTTAGAGGTTGGGAAGCAGCAAGGAGCATTCTGGGAGGAATCTGGCAGTGCATTCTGGGAGCACTCTCCTGTGCCAAACTTCCTAAAATGTCTGAGGAGATGTGAGATTTCCCACAGGAGAAACATGACTTTCCCCACTGTTTGACTATAGAACCTATCAGTAGTGCCTCTAGAATGCCCAGAATCAAGTTCCTTGCATAATTAATACAGGAGTCTGAATGGAGGACACGATATAGAAATCACAAGGTTAAAGGGGATTATCGTTAGCCTCTGTCTTCCTGGAATTTTAACTGGAGCTAGAGTTACATGGGAGCGAGGCCAGCAATCAGAGTTCAGAGCTTCTTCAGAAAATGGAAGCATCCCGGCCCTGCAGACATGCCTTCCAAGGACTGGTGTGGGCAGGTGTGAGGAGCTGACCACAAGCCAGGAGGAGGCTGACAGGAAGACAGGTGGTGTTCCCCTTGCAAAACCAAGGGTTCTAAAACCAGAGAGCTGAGGCAGCTCTGATGTTGCACAGCTGTGTGCCCTTATTGAAGAGATTCTTCCCAATATGAAATGGGATTGGCATTACCTCAAGAAGATCCACTTGTAGGGCCAGAGTCCATCCATCAGCAGTCACTTCTCTCACTGATATTTAGATACAAGTTCTGCCAGAGGAGTTCAGTTCAGTTCAATCGCTCAGTAGTGTCCAACTCTTTGCGACCCCATGGACTGCAGCACGCCAGGCCTCCCTGTCCATCACCAACTCCCAGAGTTTACTCAAACTCATGTCCATGATGTGGGTGATGCCATCCAACCATCTCATCCTCTGTATCCCCATTCTCCTCCTGCCTTCAATCTTTCCCAGCATCAGGGTCTTTTCAAATGAGTCATTTCTTTGCATCAGGTGGCCAACGTATTGGAGTTTCAGCTTCAGCATCAGTCCTTCTAATGAATATTCAGGACTAATTTCCTTTAGGATGGACTGGTTGGATCTCCTTGCAGTCCAAGGGATTCTTGAGAGTCTTCTCCAACACCACAGTTCAAAACCATCAATACTTCAGCACTCAGCTTTCTTTATAGTTCAACTCTCACATCCATACATCACTGCTGGAAAAACCATAGCTTTGACTAAATGGACCTTTGTTGGTAAAGTAATGTCTCTACTTTTTAACATACTGTCTAGGTTGGTCATAGCTTTTCTTCCAAGGAGCAAGCATCTTTTAATTTCATGGCTGCAGTCACCATCTGTAGTTATTTTGGAGCCCCAAAAAATAAAATCTGTCACTGTTCCATTATTTCCCCATCTATTTGCCATGAAGTGATGGGACTGGATGCCATGATCTTAGTTTTCTGAATGTTGAGTTGTAAGCCAGAGGAGTAGGGCTGTATTAGTTTCCTAGAGCTGCTGTAATCAGTGCTACAAACTGAGTGGCTTAAAAACAACAGAAATGTGTTGTCTCACTGTTCTAGAGGCCAGAAGTTCAAGATCAAGGTGATGGCAGAACCATGTTCCTCTGAGGCTATAGATAAAATTCTTCCTTACCCCTTCTTAGTTCCTAGTGGTGGCTGTCAATCCCTGGCATTTGTGGGCTTGCAGCTCTATTATGCCTACATCTGCCTCAATCCTCATGTGTCTGGGTCTTAATGATGTTTTCCTCTTCTCACAAAGACAACAGTCATACAGGATTAAACCCCACTCTAATGACCTAATTTTAACTTGATTATATCTGCAAAGATCCTATTTCCAAATAAGATCCATTCACAGGAACTGAGGGTTAGGACTTCATTTGGTTGTTGTGGTTTAGTTGCTGAGTCATGTCCAACTCATGTGACCCAGTGGACTGTATTCTGCCAGGCTCCTCTATCTATGGGATTCTCCAGGCAAGAATACTAGTGATTTCCTGCCATTTTCTTCTCCAGAGGATCTTCCCAACCCAGGGATCAAACCCAGGTCTCTTGCATTGCAGACAGATTCCTTACCATCTAAGCTACTAGGGAAGCCCCAGGACCTCTACATATTTACATATAATTCAAATATAACACCTTAGCATTATTATCTCCATTTTTGAAAGAGGAAACCAAGGCTCAGAGAAACCAAAGTATTTGTGTGATGTCACTACAGTGAATCAATTGCACTAGTGATCCTAATTTTCTGATGTCACTCTGCAGTGTTTTTCCGTATTCATTCTGGGCTTGAGTCAAGGGAATAGAGAAAAAATGATGTAAGCAGAGGCTTGAAAGGGCTCTCACATTAGAATTCATCACTCTTGAGTACTTTTGGAGCTTTGTGACCGTTATGTGAATAAGCTCAGGCCATGATGATGACCACGCGGAGAGAGAACCATGCCAGTGTTGCTATAATAAATCAGCCTGACCTCCAGTTGACCACAGATGCATGAGCAAGTCCTACCAAGATCAGGCAAGCAAAACCCACAGCAGACACAATGGATGACCCATAGATTCATGAATAATCATGGATAAATGATTGCTGCTTTAAGCCAAAATTCTCAGGTGGGGGTTAGTTAAACTGAGAATATCAACTTATGCCATCATATAGATGGTAAATCATATAGATTGTAAGCAGAGATGCTTGTGGTAAGGTAGTGGGAGGGGCAGGTAGGGAAGGAAGTGTGGCTATGGCTATGCAATAAGCCACCCCAAAACTTAGTGTCATAAAACAACAATCACTTGTAAATTCTCATCAGCCTATGATTCCACTAGAAGTTCTGCCACCCTGGACCAGTACTGACTGATTTTGGCAGGATTTCTCAGACATCCACTATCAGCTGCCAGGCTGGCTGTCAGCTGGCTGGTCTAGAGTGGCCTCAGCTGAGATGCCTTGGCTCTGTTCCATGTGTCTCTCACATCCCTCCATCCCTCCAGCAGGCAAACTCAGGCATGTTCTCTTGGTGGTGCAGAAATCCAAGAGAGAAAGGAAAAATGTGCATGCAATTTTCAAAAAGATAGCTGCTATCTCATTAATCAAATATCTCAGGGCCAGGTCCCAGAATCAGTGTGAAAGGTCACTAAAGAAAACTATGGATAAAGGGAGGCCTGGTAATCTGTGACATTAATGCACTCCATCTCCAATAGCAAGTCAATAGCCAGAAAGCTAGACAGACAAACAAGTTCTTAGAAGAGAGAAAAGAAGGATGAAATGCCTGGAGGAAGAGGAACTAGGAACCTCAGAAAACAGTGTGATAGATAGCAAAATGAAAGTGAGTTCATGCACAAGTACCTAGAATAAATATTTTGGCAGAAGGGCTTGGGAGATACTGCCTGCAGGTGGCCCCAGCCTGGCCCAGAATCCCTCCTACTATTTACTAGCAACAGTCCTCTATAATGACTAAACAAAAAAGAAGTTCTCAGAAAGCACAATGGCACCCACCTCATGTCACATGGCCTCCACCTCAGGATCCAGCATGGATACTGAAATTCCAGCCATCAACTCTGCATTCAGCTGAGGCCACTCTATTGTGCAATAGAAGAAGGAAGTGAAGGAAGGTAGAAATTCTTTGTTTAAGGAAACTTCCCATTAGCCTCACACACTTCCTCCGACACTGCATTGGCGAAAAGGTAGTCACGCGATCATAGCTAGCTAAGAAAGTAGAGAAATATAGTCTTTGTTCTCAGGGAAGGAGCACATGTCCAGCTAAAAATAAGGTGCTCTGTCACTAAGGAAAAAAGAAAAGGGATATTGAGGGGGCGGTTTGAAAACATTTATTTTGGGGTGGCCCCCCTCCCTTTGGACCCCCCAAGGAGCTTTTCTGCACATATGCAGTTGAGGAGGTCTCACTGACCTCAGGAGTGGTCATCTTATCTCTTTACTCCAGCAGAGCTCAACTCCTGCCATTAAATTTGCCCTTGGAGTGTCTGGGAAAAACAGCTTCAATTTACTCTGCTTGACAAACTCCAGCTGCTCTGCCCAGGGGCCCATCTACTTCCTATGTCAGGACCAAACTTCTCCAGGATCTGTGGGGAGTTGGAAGCAGAAAGGCTGCACTGTGTGACTCACCCCTGAAGAGCTGGGCATGTGCGCATGTGGTCAGGGCAGTACCCAGAGAGATGAGGGAGGCCCTGGGACAAAGCTGAGGATGAGCATCCATCTGCTCACCCTTATCATCCAGAAACCACTGGAGAGGGAAAAAGACCCATGTGCTTGCAGCAAGTTCTCTCTCCCTCAGCTTTCCGTTTCCCAAGGTAAACAATGGGGACAATGGAATCAGCCTCAGAGGCTTGTTTAAAAGCTCATTTGGAAAATACCTGCCAACGTTCCTGGCAAACACTTCCACTTAATGTTGCAAGCTTCTTTCTCTTTTTCCTCTTGGAATAACATAATCTGATGGTGAGAACGTGTTTCCACAAGACAACATGATGAGAAAAGTTGGACAAGAGGTCTGTGCTGCAGTGTACTAACCACTAGCCCCATTAAGTACTTGAAATGTGTCTACTGTAATGACAAACTGAATTTTTGATTTTCTTTCATTTTAATTTACCTAAATTCACATTTTAAATCTGATACTTGATTCACTTTCGGAAAATGTTTAACCATGTTTAGAACTGCTTGGGGATATGAGTCTTCTTTTTCAACTAAAAGTTTTATAAAATCAAAATATAAATCAAGGAGCACCTATAAAAATCTAACATTCAAATTAAGATGTACTATATCAAATACTTACCAGATTTCAGAGACTTACTACAAAAAAGAAAATGTAAACTATTTTGCGAACCATTTTTACATTAATCATACTGATTACAGGTTGAAATGATATATTACATAAAATGAAATATATTATAAAGTTAATTTCATATTTCTTTACTTCTTTAGTGACAAGACTATTTAAAATTACATAAGTGACTTGCATTACGTTTCTATTGGATAGTGCTTGGCAGAGGATACCAAATAATCAACTGGATGGAGTTCTCTCACTAGACTAGCTGGTGATTTGGGCCTTGTTCAGACATTTCATTAATTAATTGAGCACCTATTCTGAATGAGGGATAAAGTAGCACTTGAATACCAAATAAGCATATAAACAAACATTGAAACAAGGAAATTACAAATAATTATCATGAGTACAAGGAAGGGAATAGATACAGTAATGAATAAAGGAGTAATTGGGCAGAGAAGAGGGTGGTTTCCTTAGATGAACAACCAGGCAGAAAAGGCCTCTGAGAAAAGGGGCATTTGGGTTAAGGCTTGAAAGATAAAGATGAGCTGGACGTGCAACAATCTCAATGATCATGATCTTAACCGTTTGTAAGAAATGCTGCTTTCCCCCCTGATAATGATATTGGCTCATCTTCTAAAGAGACAAAACTGTTGCCATTCAGTGCTCTCCCTCTGCCCTTGATAGGGCACTTATAGAATGCGTCTCATTATGTTATCTATGGGGGTATTTCCCAGTTTGATTCCTGAGCCCAGAAATCCTGAACAATAGCCAATACACATGGGTATGTGGCCGATTTTACTCTTGCTATCATTTTTATTACAAAGATTGCAGAAATAATGGAAATTATTTCTGAGGAAATAAGTTAAACAGGTGTTCTTCCCAAACTATGACTTAACGGGGTCAAGCTAGCAAGTTTGGGGGAATAGAAATGACCTACTGGGACAATAATGGTGATTCTGAGAGGAGGACAGTGTGGATTTGGGAATACAGTACCAACCAGCACTATAGTCCCATGGGAAGTTATTAGATCTGGAGAATTGGCCTTCTCTTGAGGTTTTTATACACTGAAAAATAGATGTAATCTGTCATGTAGAGTTACAGAATTTTACAGGCAAATCTGATGAGGGGCACCATCTGTTTCTTAGACTTTGAGCCTGCAATAGTTCCCTTAAGCCCCTAGGGGCTGCTGTGAAATTACAAATGTGCAATGGAGCCATTTAAGCTCTAAGCCTTGTGTTTTTGTTTGTTTTCTGATGTTCTGGCTAAGAACTCAGAAATCTGGTTAGCTTTTATTTTACTTCATAAAAGAAGAGAGCTGAAGAAAACCTTCATATATGAAAACAGAGATGGAGGAAGATGACCGTGGTGTTGTGTTACCTGGAACTGAAGTGATTCGGAAGCTCAAGAGAATATCGAAATTCATAGGTTTGGAGAAAAGCCAAAAGAATAATTCAAGTTTAAAAAAATATTAACTTTCGTATAATAAGAGAAATTCTATACCTACCTCAGATTTCTCCCCCGGGCTCCAAACTTATGGATCCAATTGCCCATTTGAAATCCAACCACCAATAGAAAGCAGGATATCTCATGGTCATCCCAAATGGCTAAAATAGAAAGCTGGGGCTCTATGCCTAGGCTTTTTTTCCATTTAGGGAAATCAGAACCTTCTTACTGCTCAAGCAACATCCTCCCATAATTCATTCTATCATCAGGTCCCGTTAATTCCCTCTCTTAATTCCACCTCTTAGAGCTTCTTCTTTCCATCCCCCTACTCCAAACTGTCATCATTCTGAATGGAAGCAACAACCTCTGACCTGGCGTCCTGGCTTCTATACTTGCTTTCCAACCTCAATTTATTCTTCAGGTGGTAGTCACAGCCCAACACAGGTCCAGGGGAGGTGACATGGACCCTCAAACTCTCAGTGAAAGAAATAGTAAATAATTTGTGGCGATTTAAAAAAACTGCCACAGTCTCTCTTACAGAAATATTGCTACCCATTGTAAATCACTTGCTTTGCCATTCCCATTGCTTCTGGTAACAGGCTTTGCCCAATATGAAAACAAAATCTACAACAGCTACATCTTCTACCAAGTTCATTTTTGCATAGTTTACCTACAAAAACACAGCAAGCCTTTCTGTTTAGATTTTAAGGTAATTAACTCAGACTCATTAGAAAAAACCCTGATGCTGGGAAAGATTGAAGGCAGGAGGAGAAGGGGATGACAGAGGATAAGATGGTTGGATGGCATCACTGACTCAATGGACATGAGTTTGAGCAAACTCAGGGAGATAGTGAAGGACAGGGAAGCCTGGCGTGCTACAGTTCATGGGGTCGCAAAGAGTCAGACACGACTGAGCAACCAAACGACAGCAACAATAACTCAGACTAGTCCTATAACTCTTTATTCTTGGCTCTTCAGGTGGCCTTCAGCAAATTACTTAATCTCTTTGGGTCTTGGCTTTCTCGTCTGATTTGAGGGTCCTTGTATCTCATCACTCAAACAGCTATCTGAGAGTTCCGTCACTACCAATGCTCACATGCCATGAATATATAGTTAATAATCATTTTTGGTTGCTTTAATTACAAAAACAACTTCTAGCTTGATTTTGCATAAAACATGATGCAAATCTCCTGAGACTTGAGCTGTCTTGTCATCTCTCCTCCCCAGCATTCCTAAATCATCCAAACCAACTTTAAATTCTGTGATTATTTCTATAGCCATTTTTCTAAAAGCTGTTTTCCTTTTTTGACCCAGCCAATTTGTCCCTATTCCAGTTTTCCAGGTAAGCCCCTATCTGATTTGGTCTTTATTTTATTTCTACAAGGTCTTCTTTTCTTTCTAATTGTTCCATTTTTTTTTCTTCAATTGTCTTTTTCAAAAGGACTTACCTTCTGTTAGCAAAAATTTATAACAAAAAGCAATTTCTCCTCTGTTTGAATTTTCTTTTGCTCGTATGTTAAAATTACAGTGCATGCTGAAGCAGAGAACTAGATTGCTTTTCATATTGGGAGTTCATTTAAGCTGAGGTGAAAGACAAAGACAATGTATTTTTTCAAAACCATTAAAAAAGGTTTAAAAATTAATCATGATTAAATTGCTTATAAGGAAAAAGAATTTACTTTTTTTATTGTCAAGCCTCTTTTTTCTAAATTTTAGTTCTGAAATATATAAAAAATATATCATATATATGAAAGCTAGTATACTAAAAGGAAGTTCTTGTGAAAAGACAGTATTTTAAATCAAACTAAATCATTGTCAGTATCAATAGCTCAGAGGAAAAAACTATTGTTTTTCTTAATCTTTTTATTGCAACATAATGCACACATGGAAGATTATACAAGTAATAGAGCATGGTTCAATGAATTTTTCACAAAGCAAAAACATCCATATAACCAGCCAAGGGGTTGATTTTTATCTTGCTGAAGATCTCTCAGTGATAGGCCCTTGAGAAACACCTGTATAGCTATCTTACATTGTTATTAACTTTATGGAAGCATGAAGTTGTCCCTCCAACTAAATTATGCACTCTACATGGTTTTAACAGGATTCTCATAGTCTATAGCACATTTTTTTCCTGCCATAGAGCTAACTAAGTCTTCCCTGAACTGAAGACATCTAAATGAATGAATATAAATTATACTGAGACTCAATTTGTTAAACATTGGTACACAGTCTGTGTATTTCTATTTCTTGTTTTCCCTTCTAGTCTTTTTGCTGGCCCCAACCTCATTACCCAAATGCTGGAAATTCTTAAGACTCTTCTCTCCTTCACTTATACTTTCTCTCTAGTTGAGGTCAATTTTTCTTATGGTTTAAATAATACCTATAGCTGAAGACACCTGAATTATAACATATATTATAGTCAAATAGTTTTTAGGAATTTTAGGAATCAGAGAACTAAAATGGACTGGAATGGGTGAATTTAACTCAGATGACCATTATCTCTACTACTGTGGGCACGAATTCTTTAGAAGAAATGGAGTAGCCATCATAGTCTGAAATGCAGTACTTGGATGCAATCTCAAAAAGGACAGAATGATCTCTGTTCGTTTCCAAGGCACACCATTCAATATCACGGTAATCCCAAGTCTATTTCCTTCAGTAATGCTGAAGATGCTGAAGTTGAACAGTTCTATGAAGACCTACAAAACCTTCTAGAACTAATACCCAAAAGAGATGCCCTTTTCATTACAGGGGACTTGAATGCAAAAGTAGGAAGTCAAGAAATACCTGGAGTAACAGGCAAAATTGGCCTTGGAGTACAAAACAAAGCAGGGCAAAGGCTAACAGAGTTTTGCCAAGAGAATGCACTGGTCATAGCAAACACCCTCTTCCAACAACACAAGAGAAGACTCTACACATGGACATCATCAGATGGTCAATACTGAAACCACATTGATTATATATTCTTTGCAGCCAAAGATGGAGAAGCTCTATACAGTCAGCAAATACAAGACCAGGAGCTGACTGAAGCTCAGATTGTGAACTTTTTATTGCCAAATTCAGACTTAAATTGAAGAAAGTAGGGAAAACCGATAAACCATTCAGGTATGATCTAAATCAAATCATTTACGATTATACAGTGGAAGTGACAAATAGATTCAAGGGATTAGCTCTGATAGATAGAATGCCTGATGAACTATGGATGGAGGTTTGTGACACTGTACAGGAGACAGGGATCAAGGCCATCCCCAAGGAAGAGAAATGCAAAAAAGCAAAATGGCTGTCTGAGGAGGGCTTACCAATAGCTGTGAAAAGAAGAGAAGCAAAAAGCAAAGGAGAAAAGGAAAGACATACCCATTTGAATGCAGAGTTTCAAAGACTAGCAAGGAGAGATAAGAAAGCCTTCCTCTGTGATCAATGCAAAGAAATAGAGGAAAATAATAGAATGGGAAAGACTAGAGATCTCTTCAAGAAAATTAGAGATACCAAGGGAACATGTCATGTAAAGATGGGCTTAATAAAGGACAGAAATGATATGGAACCTAACAGAAGCAGAAGATATTAAGAAGAGGTGGCAAGAATACACAGAAGAACTATACAAAAAAAAATCTTCATGACTCAGATAACCACAATGGTGTGATCACTCACCTATAGCCAGACATCCTGATATGCGAAGTCAAGTGGGCCTTAGAAAGCATCACTACAAACAAAATTAGTGCAGGTGATGGAATTCCAGTTGAGCTCTTTCAAATCCTAAAAGATAATGCTGTGAAAGTGCTGCACTCAATATGCTAGCAAATTTGGAAAAGGTCATTTTCATTCCAATCCCATAGAAAGGCAATGCTAAAGAATGCTCAAACTACCACACAATTGCACTCATCTCACACACTAGCGAAGTAATGCTCAAAATTCTTCAAGCCAGGCTTCAACAGTACATGAACCGTGAACTTCCAGGTGTTGGAGCTGGATTTAGAAAAGCCAGAGGAACCAGAGATCAAATTGCCAACATCCACTGGATTATCAGAAAAGCAAGAAAGTCCCAGAAAAACATCTATTTCTGCTTTATTGACTTTGCCAAAGCCTTTGACTGTGTGGATCACAACAAACTGTGGAAAATTCTAAAAGAGATGGGAATACTAGACCACCTGACCTGCCTCTTGAGAAATTTGTATGCACATCAGGAAGCAACAGTTAGAACTGGACATGGAACAACAGACTGGTTCCAAATCGGGAAAGGAGTAAGTCAAGGCTGTATATTGTCACACTCCTTTAACTTATCATGAGAAATGCTGGGCTGGATGATGCACAAGCTGGAATCAATAACCTCAGATATGCAGATGACAACACCCTTATGGCAGAAAGTGAAAAAGAACTAAAGAGGCTCTTGATGAAAGTGAAAGAGGAGAGTGAAAAAGTTGGCTTAAAGTTCAAAATTCAGAAAAGTAAGATATGGCATCTGGTCCCATCACTTTATGGCAAATAGATGAGGAAACAGTGGAAATAATGGCTGACTTGATTTTTGGGGCTCCTAAATCACTGCAGATGGTAATTGCAGCCACGAAATTAAAAGACGCTTACTCCTTGGAAGGAAAGTTATGACCGACGTAGACAGCATATTAAAAAGCAGAGACATTACTTTGCCAACAAAGGTCCATCTTGACTAGGCTATAGTTTTTCCAGTAGTCATGTATGGATGTGAGAGTTGGACTATAAGGAAAGCTGAGTGCCAAAGAATTGATGCTTTTGAATTGTGGTGTTGGAGAAGACTCTTGAGAGTCCCTTGGACTGCAAGGAGATCCAAGGAGATCAGTCCTGGGTGTTTACTGGAAGGACTGATGTTGAAGCTGAAGCTCCAATACTTTGGCCACCTCATGCGAAGAGCTGACTCATTGGAAAAGACCCTGATGTTGGGAAAGATTGAAAGCAGGAGGAGAAGGGGACAACAGAGGATGAGATTGCTGGATGGCATCACTGACTCGATGGACATGAGTTTGAGTAACCTCTGGGAGTTGGTGATGGACAGGGAGGCCTGGCATGCTGCAGTCCATGGGGTCACAAAGAGTCAGACATAACTAGTGACTGAACTGAACTGATAGTCAATTAATTACATTGATGGCCCCAGTTAATGACCTCTCTCTGTCTATACCCTTTTATCATGTGACTTTGCAACAGCTCACATTGTAAGGTAGACTCTATTTCTTTACTCACTGAATCTGGACTTGCCCTAAAATTTTCTTTGATCAATAGAATTCTGGGAAGGTGATGGCTGACCAGTTATGAGCTTAAGACTCTACTAACTCTTAGAACCCTCTTTCTATTATATGAACAAGACCAAAGCAGCCCACTAAAGAATGAAAAGCCACATAGATCACTATGCCCTTTGACAATCAACCAACCCCCCAGAAACAAAGCTACTTAGGCAACACTCGGCTGACTACTGATTCACTAGAGAACCCAAGTGACAGCAATTAAGATAGTCACTTAACCTAGGGTAACTCACCAACCTGCAAAAACACAAGGTAACAAAATAGTTGTTGTTTAAATTCTGATTTTTGGCATCATTTATTACACAGCAAAGCTAACTGTTGTACCAGGTTAGACTTATCTATAAATACATATCGGCTATCAATATGACATCTCTAAATAAGTTACTTTTAGCCACCTTTTTAAAAAAATCTACATCAGACTGCTGATTTTGACCCCGAGTCTAAAACCTCCCTTCTCTAGTCTTTTCCTCTTAGAAAGTAGCCCCACCATCCATCTAGTTCTTTGAATCAAAAATATGGAAGGTACCACTAGGTTCTTCCTTTCCCTTACCTCCCACACTCAATCCATCAGAAAATTCTGTTGATTCAGCTTTTAAATTTGCCTTAAATCTATTCACTTCTATCCCAGTCCCTCTTCCATCTCTTCTCTCAGGTTAAGCCACTGCTTACTTATAGCAGTACGTAGCCTTCTATATGGTCTCCTCGCTCTGAACATCTCTACATCTTTTCTACACAAAGGCTAGAGTTTCAATTTTTAAGTTCTATAAAATCATGCCTCCCCTGCTGAAAACCCTTCAAAGACTTCTCATTGCAATTAGAATCAAATAAAAATTTCTTTTTATGAACTATAAAGCCCTACATGTCCTAGTCCCAGCCATTTTTCTCTATAATTAACTGCATTCCAGCCATATTTACATTCTCACTTCTTTTAGCATAACCAAGCTGTTCCTATCTCAAGACTCTTATTCTTATTATTCATCTGCTACAAAATCTTTTCCCTTGCTTCCCATTCTTTATCTGGTGGGCTCCATTCCATACTTCTCAGATTAAATCTCACCACCTGTTAGAGGTCTTCTCTGGACTATCTAAAGGAATATTCCTGCCCCACTCATTTTCCTCCATATTCTATCCTGTTTCGCTCATTGAAATTCTTTCTGATTCTTGGTATGTTTATTCAACAATTTACTTCTTCTGCCTGTTTTTTCTACCCAATCAGAATTTCCATGAGAGCTAAAAATCAAGATTATTTTGTTCATTCAGTATCATCAGTGCTAACCACAGACTGGTTCCAAATAGGAAAAGGAGTACATCAAGGCTGGATATTGTCACCCTGCTTATTTAACTATATGCAGAATACATCATGAGAAACACTGGGCTGGAAGAAGCACAAGCTGGAATCAAGATTGCCAGGAGAAATATCAATAACCTCAGATATGCACACGACATCACCCTTATGGAAGAAAGTGAAGAGGAACTAAAAAGCTTCTTGATGAAAGTGAAAGAGAAGAGTGAAAAAGTTGGCTTAAGGCTCAGCATTAAGAAAACTAAGATTATGGCATCTGGTCCCATCACTTCATGGAAAATAGATGGGGAAACAGTGGAAACAGTGTCAGACTTTATTTTGGGGGGCTCCCAAATCACCATGGACAGTGACTGCATCCATGAAATCAGAAGACACTTACTCCTTGGAAGGAAACTGATGGCCAACCTAGATAGCATATTGAAAAACAGAGACATTACTTTGCAACAAAGGTCCATCTAGTCAAGGCTATGGTTTTCCCAGTGGTCATGTATGGATGTGAGAGTTGGACAGTGAAAAAGGCTGAGCACCAAAGAATTGATGCTTTTGAACTGTGGTGTCAGAGAAGACTCTTGAGAGTCCCTTGGACTGCAAGGAGATCCAACCAGTCCATCCTAAAAGAGATCAGTCCTGGGTGTTCATTGGAAGGACTGATGTTGAAGCTGAAACTCCAATATTTTGGCCACCTCATGCGAAGAGTTGACTCATTGGAAAAGACTCTGATGCTGGGAAGGATTGGGGGCAGGAGGAGAAGGGGATGACAGAGGATGAGATGGCTGGATAGCATCACCAACTGGATGGACATAGGTTTGGGTGGCCTCCGGGAGTTGGTGATGGACAGGGAGGCCTGGCGAGCTGCAATTCATGGCATCACAAAGAGTCGGATACGACTGAGCGACTGAACTGAACTGAACTGATAAGCACTTAGCGGGGATTTCTCTGGTGGCTCAGATGGTAAAAGCGTCTGCCTACAATTCAGGAGACCCGAGCTTGATCCCTAGGTCGGGATGATCCCCTGGAGAAGGAAATGGCAACCCGCTCCAGTACTCTTGCCTTGAAAATCCCATGGAGGGAGAATCCTGGTAGGCTACAGTCCATGGGGTCGCAAAGAGTCAGACACGACTGAGCGACTTCACTTTCACTTTTCACTTTCATAGGCACTTAGAATATATAAGGTGAATAAGTGAATTCAGTACAGTTCTTCTAATAAGAATAACAGGTGGATTTTTATCATTGTAATTTTATAAACTAGAAACTTGAGGATAAATATTATCTGTATCACTGTTATCCTGGCAAGATAGAAAGGATGGAAATGCAGTGACTAGGCTAATTTGTCAGCGAATGGATAGGGGCTGGAACCCAATAAATCTTTTGGGAAGTTAAAGGGCCTAACTTTTAATCCCTCAATTGCAATGAATTGAGAAGCAAGCAACTGTGTGCTTATCGGGAGGGGTGAAGGTAGTCTACAAGGCTCTGCCATCCATGAGATTTTCCAGGCAAGAGTACTGGAGTGGGTCGCCAGTGCTTTCTCCAAATGGTATAAAGGTATATGAAACAAGAGATACCCAACTCACATTAGTGTTTCCTACCTTGGACTATTGCTCCCGCTTCCAGAGTCTCATCCTCCCACAACTAAATCCAGATGAAGGAAGGCAGTGGCAGAGAGTAACGGCCTTTCCTCAGCATCTCCCTTTTCAGGCATGCAGGCAGGCTCAGTCATGTCTGACTTGGAGAGGAAAATATTTTCCAGAAACCTCCAGCAGAGTTTTAGTTATATTTCATTGGCCAAAATTTGTCCCTATTCCCATTTCTAAAAAAAAAAAATTATTTACAAAAGAGACAAGATGGGCACATCTGGTTCACATTCATCACCATTCGTCACCTGGGCTAGGCTGGTTGCCACACAGATGAATCCAGATTTGGTATCTATAACAGATCGTGCAAGTATAGTATCTGCGACAGCAATTAAATGAACCTGTGTGTGGCTTTCTTTGCCCCACTTTATTCTAGATGGCATAAGTACCATGGATTTAGTCCATGTACTAAGAAACCTTGAGTTCAGTCTGATGACACTGAAGGTCGGTGAGGCTAGTCTTCTTTTCTCAAAAATTGATGAACCCATATATTGTACCCAAAGAATTCAACCACTTGCTTCCCAGAGGTGGATAAACTTAAACACCAGGCACAGTGTAACAAAAACAAACAATATAATAAGGCACTGTCCTAGTGATAAACCTGAATTTGTCCTGATAAACAAATTAAAGTTTGCTTTAAGTTCAGTATGCTGTAAACAGCCTAGATATGCTAATATCAAAAAACATTAGGCTAAATCTTGGGGCTAAATCTTAATATTCTCTTCTTCACAAAGACAAATTTTTATTTTTCACAAAATTAAACTTGCGTGGTTTTTTTTCCACTGGCTGTTGTACAAAAGAACTACAAAGTGTACATAGACTAACAGAGGCAAGTTTGGTTTGGTGGAGCCTGCCTTTGACTGAGACTTGGGGGACTGGATTTTAGTGCTGGGATTTCCAAAAACTGGTAGGGTGAACTTAGGCAAGTCACTTCATTTCTTTTTCTATGAGATAAAGAAATGAAATAGACTGATAACTTTCTAAGTTCTAATAGTCTGTGATTATATCTGATATCCAAGTTGAAGCCAGTTGAACCATATAAAGGTAATTGATGCTAACAGTTACAACAAATAGCCCTCAAATTATAGTAGCTTTACACAATACAAGTTTATTTCTCACATAACAGTCCAGCTGGATTTGTGAGGCCTTCCTGGTGTTTTCTCCAAGCAATGATGTCAAGGACCCAGCTCCATTCAGCTAATGGTATTACCATCCTCTGCATTCAGCTTTCATGGTTCATATAAAAGAAAGAACATGAAGAATAAAACAAGAGGTTTTATAGGAGGCACATTAATGTGGCCAGATACACTAGCCAGAACTTTGTCACATGGTGTTGGACTAAATAAAAGGGAGGCTGGGTAGTATTGCCTGGGAGACCAGAAAGAAGCAACAAGTTTAGCTAGTTCTGAGCTAGTCTCTGCTACAAACGTTTTTAGAAAGACTTCTTTCTCTGAATTCCAAGTCACTGGAGGGAATGCTAATCTCACTTTGCATATTCCCTCTTTATCACTCCTCATTCTATGTCCCCAAGCACCTCATATGTCTATCTCTGACTGCTGACTGTGGGCTCCCTGAAGGAAGGACCCTGAGTAGTTTGTCTCTGAGCTGCTAGGTCTTAGCATAGTGGGGGGTGCATATTAAGGATTGGACATTTTGGGCCAAATCAGAAAAGAGGAGATATCCCAACCGCTTTGTCTTAATGATGGTGGTGGTTAGTGCTCACTCCCAAACATCTACACTGGGGAGGGATGATCTAAAGGTGAGCGTTTGACTTGTGTCTGAGTTTGAGAGAGGGTAAGATTATGCTGGTTTAACACTTTAAGTTTGAGAAACAGCCATTGTCATTTCACAGAATGATAGGGAGGGTTTACTGAACTGGAGGTAGAACTGTCAACTTCGATCCCCATCAGTGATGAGGAATAGAGGGAGTAAGGACTAGGATCACTGTATGCTTGTGAGTCTCTTTCAGCAGGAGCTGGCAGGGCCTTCTTTTTGACTATCTCAGGCCACCTCCTTGAGCTCATGGGTCTTGCCAGGAAGGGTATTAAGGTCACCATGCTGACTGACATAATACTTCTGTTCCATGACAGTTGCTGGCTTCCCCTCCACCCTATCCCACCATCCAGCGTAGCCTAACCCAGACTCCATTTCCAAAGCAGTGATTCTGCAGGTTCCTAGAATTCCAAGATACCCATTCCCAGAGTGAGAAAACCTTTCCACGGGAATCTCAGATTTTCAGTAGGCAGACCAGGAATATACTCAACAGCTTCCTTTATTTCAAGTTAAGGATGTTTTTTAGGTTTCTTTTTTAATCCAACAATAATAAGCATAAGTTGAATGCCCAAATCCTAAAACTCTACTATTCAATACAGTATTCATTAACAGCATGTGGCTATTTAGATTTAAATTTAAACTAATTAAAACTAAGTAAAAATTTAAAATGCAGTTCCTCAGTCACACTAACCATATATCAAGTGCAAAATGTTGTTAGTGGATCCTTTTTGGATATTGCAGCTCTAGAACATTTTCTGGCATTATAGAAAGTTCTATGGACAGGACTACTCTAAAAACTGCTTTTGTATTAGTGTGTTTAGCTTTCCAGATCAAGTTATCTCATCCTTATTTGATAGAAAATATGATAAACTATTTTTAAGAAATTAAGAAGACCTACATTTTGCAAAAATTTAGACATATGCATGCAGTGTCAAAATAAGTTTTACATATTTGAAGAATAAGCCCATCCTCGAAAGCCAAATTTCACATCTCTAAAGGGTCGCAAAGAGTCGGACACGACTGAGCGACTGAACTGAACTGAACTGAACTGAACATGAACAAAGTTTGAATTGCCTGGAGCTCAGTGATCATTATACATTAATGGCTTTAAAAAAAAGAAACAATATCTCCTGACATCTGAGAGAGAATACAAGCCAAACGATGTGAATCCCATTCTTGTAACAGTAAAAGCAAAAAAGGACTGAAAAAGAAACTTGCCTATTTTTAAGAGTATTATCATATTAAAGAATAAAATTCTATATTACCTTATTTTAAATCACTTATATGTGTATATTCCTCATACATGCTAACTCTAAGCTGTATAATAAGATATGGCATTATTGTTTTTTAAGGTTAAAAGTTAGTCCACCCAAGAAGAAAGTGAATTAGCCAGAATTCTACTTCATCCCAGGTTGCTCAGTGGTATAGAAACTGCCTGCCAATTCAGGAGTCGTAGGGGACACAGGTTCGATCTCTGGGTCAGGAAGATCCCCTAGAGGAGAAAATGTCAACCAAGTATTCTTGCATGGGAAATCCCATAGACAGAGAAGCCTGGTGGGCTACAGTCTGTGGGGTCACAAAAAGTCAGACATTACTGAGCGACTGAACACTCACTCAGTATTTCATCACTGGTCCAAGAGAGGCAAGGACCCTACCTGACCACCAAGGAGGCCATCTGGCCTGTCATTAGAGGTGCTCATAAAGCCTCTATCTTTATTTCTCTAGGCATATAGGGGGGTTGTCCTTCCCCAACCTTCTTAAGTAAGAGAGGCCACGTGATTTGGTATGCACAGTTACATATGAACAGGAGTGACATGTGTGTCTTCCAGTGAAAGCATAAAAGTCCCTGTGCCTGGCTGATTCCCCCATCTCCATATGTTGACAATCACAAAAGCCCGTATTGGAGTCTCCATCAGTGGCCATTCATTAAGGAGGATGATGAAGAGAGGCCCTGCTAGTCTGAACTGTACAAGTAGAGGTTAGAAAAGTAAACTGTTGATGATGAGGCCATCATGAACATGAGGGGAAATATAATCTAGCCTCTTCTGACCAATACATCATCCAAATCCAGGTCATGGAGCTTAAAACAGAAAAAGTGTGTTATGACTCTTGTTTCAGAATAAAAATAGAAAAGAATAGAAATAGAAGAGCTATATGGGGACAGAATAAGAACTAGATAGAGGCAATGGATCAACTTTGACAAAGTCAGTCTTAGGCATGATTTCCCATAAGCATTAAATACAGAAAGAAAAAATAGCTTGTGGATGTGAGCATAATAAATAGTATGTAGATATCTATTCATTGGAAGGACTGATGCTCCAATACTTTGGCCACTTGAAACAAAGAGCCAACTCATTAGGAAAGACCCTGATGCTGGGAAAGATTGAAGGAAGGGGGAGAAGGGGACAAGAGAGGATGAGACGGTTGGATGGCATCACTGACTCATGGACATAGGTTTGAGCAAGCTCCGGGAGATGGTGAAGGACAGGGAAGTCTGACCTGCTGCAGTCCATGGGGTCACAGAGTCAGACATGATTGAGAGCATGAACAAGATATTTATTTAAATTCTGCTATGAGCTTGGACCTCTTTTCCTGCCATGTTGAAGTAAAAAATACTATATAGGCTGTGTATATCTAAGATGCTTTTCCTACAAGAGCCTTAAAATTATCATTCCCCTACTTCTAGATATACTGTTAAGAGAATTTTTTCCTTTAAGAATAAATAAACCACTGAGATTAACATCCAGCTTGCTGAGTCACTTATCTTCTGCTAGAATTTTAACTACAGGGATCTGAAGGCAGCAGAGAGAGAGAAACACATACACACATGCAGGTTTAGAGAGGAGAAATAGACTAACTCTAGACAGAAAGAAGAATTTATTAAATCAAATGGAAATAGCAAAAACATTTATTACCTTACTCTGTAGTGAGAGCCCAGAATACAATATTTAACTAAAACTTGCAGTGTAAATAAGGTTGGAATTGGATTTTAACAGTGGAAAAAGCAAGGTCATTAAAATAAAAAGATCTAGTTTAAAAAGATTTGTTTTTATTTCAGGGCCTACACTAGAAGCTATTTGACATTGACAAAGACAGCTCACTTTTCTGAGTCATAGTTTCCTCATCCATAAACAGGGAGTAATAAAACTTACCATATAGGTTTGTAGGGAAGACAAAATATTATAAAATATGTTAAAGGTCTAGGAAATTATCGGACACCAAGCAAAGATCACTAAATGTTTACTTCCGTCTGTTCCACACCATCTCTTCTTAATTCTACCAGAAAATTTTTTTCTTGATTAAGCTTCTTGAAGACTTAGGAGGGCAAACTATAGTTGCAATTCTGCCATTTCATGCAATACCGTGTTCTTTTTTACCTCCCTTATTATTTACTATTCAAAACCATTCTGAATAAGTTGATCCTATTTTACAGAGGAAATAGAATTAAAAATTCGTCCCAGTTCACAGAGATGGTCTTTTAGTAATCTGCTTCTAGAATAATGCAGTATGGCACGTGTCCCCAAAACCCAGTGGCTCATAATGACAGCGTTTGGTGTGGCTGGTCAACCTGTGGGTCCGCCGAGCAGCACTGACTTGGGGTGGCCACACAGCCTGCAGCCATCTAGGGTTTGGTACATCTCTCTATATTCGTAAAACACTAAACAAGCAGCAGGAAGTAGAGTGATCTCCGGCTCCTTTATTGAGTAAAATGGTAGCCATGGACCCACCAACTAACTTTCCCTGAACCCTAAGCCAGAGATCTGCTTTGGTCCAGTGCTTTAAACCCAAGCAAGCCTGGAGTAGGAAAATGGGGAAGCCTATAATCCTGACAGAAAGGCTGTCCGCATCCTCACGTTAACCTAAGGGAGGTGACTGATAGCAGGACAGAACTTACTTAGGGACATACAGATAGTGTATGCAGATGCTTCCAATGCCTACCATTTTAAGGGAAGGCCAGTAAAGCTGGGAAATTCACCACAGCTGGAGATTATTGACATTGATGCTTCAGCACAGCACCACATCAAAATAAGGTCCATGAGCCAGCAGAACCAGCATCACTTGAGAGTCTGTTAGAAATGCGGACTCCACCCCAGACCTCCTGAATCTGAACCTGACAAGCACTGAGACGCAGAGCAGTTTAGGACAGGGAAGCCTGGCATGCTGCAGTCCATGGGGTTGCAAAGAGTCAGACATGGCTGAGCGACTGAATGGAATTGAACTGAACTTGGGCAAGATGTTTAACTGCTCTGTCTCAGTTTACTCATCTGTTCAGTGGGCATTGTGATAGTACAAACTTCAATAAGTTGGAGGAAGTTAAATCTGTAGTGTTTGGAGTGATGTCAGCAACATATAACATTTTATAGTTGCTTGTGAAGTAAATAAAAATAAATCCTGATTCCCTGTCCTGAGTGATTTCTGTGGTACATACCAGCACTCCTGAGCAAAACATGTTCCTCTTTTCCTTCAAGATTTCTTTGGCCACCATGCAGTGGATCTGAAATACACATTACTCAATTCTTTCAAAAATTATTTAGACTTATTATGGTAAATATGAATTAATTTAATATGAACGTGTTACCTGATAATCTATTCTGGTAGAAGTTATCTGAGGCAGTAGGTTAGCTCCATCAGGGCTCCCGGAAAGAAGGGAATTGAATAAAAAAGGATTGAGTGGATGGAAGGGACCAAATGGAAAAAAACAAGTAATTCACAGCAGTAGTTTGAAATACTGGATACACTTGGGAAACTTATTTTCAATGTTCTGGGCCCACTTCCACAGAATTAAATCAGGATTTTTGGAAAAGATACTAAAGCGCCAATATTTTTTAAAAGTTCCCTAAAGCAGGCTGAATAATGTCACACAAAGATATCAGGTTCTAACTCCTGGAATATGTAAACATTATTTTATTTGGAAAAGGGTCTTACAGATGTGATTAAGTTAAGGACTTTGAAATGAGATGATTATCTTAGATTACCCTGGGATGAAACCTAAATAAAAGCGGACTGCATGCATCCTTATAAAGAGGATCAGGGAGAAATCTGGACAAAGGTGCACGGAGAAGGTGTTGTATACCCAAGAGTAATGTGTCTCCTGTGGTCGTTGGGTGGAAAGTTCTACAGAAGTCTGTTAGGTCTAGAGCGTTTTGGTGTAGTTCAAGTCTTTGATCCTTATCAACTTCCTATGTGGGGCTTTTTCCATATTGAAAGTGGGGTGTTGAAATCTCCAACTATTATTGTTGAATGGTCTATTTCTCCCTTCAGTTTGTCATGCTTCGCTGTTATACTTTTAAGATTACAAATGTATTTCTTTGTCTCTAGTAGTGATTTTTATTTGAAACATCTATCATGTCTGTTATTATGGTCACTGCAGATCTCTTCTTGATGCTTTTTCCATCTTTTAAAATTTCAATGTTTGTGTTTGATAAACTGGGCCTCCTATAGGAAGCATATAGTTCAATTGCTTTTTTAAGAAAATCCATTTGACCAGCTTCTGCCTTCTGATTAGTGTCTTGAATATTTACATTTAATATAACTGATAAGGTAGGATTTATGTTTGACTTTTTGCTATTTGCTTTGTATATATCCTATGTATTTCCCCTCAATTTCTCCATCACTGCCTTCTTTTGTGTTAAGTTGATATTTTCTAGTATACCATTTTAATTTTCTTGTCATTTTTTTTCTTTAACTGTACTTTTCTGGTTATTTTCTTTTCCTGTGATTTACAATTACTATATTTATTTTAAGAATCTAGTTAAGATTAATATTAATTAATGATACCAGTTAATATTAATATTGCTATTGAAACTATCTCAATTGTACATGAAAACTTTTCTGATATACGTCCAATCCTCTCTCTCCACCTTTATGAATGGTAATACAAATTTCATCTTTATATTAACATATTATAAACCCATCAACACAATTTCATACATATGGATTAACGCAGATGTCTTCTCATAATAGAAGAAAAGAGTTACAAACAAACCAAAAACTACTGACTTTCATATTTAACCATGTATTTGCCCTTACTGATAATCTTCACTTCTTTTTTCATGTGGATTTAAGTCACTATCTAATGTCTCTCCATTTCAGCCCTGTAGTGTTTCTTATAAGGTGATTCTGCTGGCAGCAAATCTTTTCAGTTTTTGTTTTGTTTTAATCTAAGAATGTTTCCAGCTCTCCCTTTTTTGAAATATAGAATTCTTGGATAAAAGTCCTTTTATTCATCACTCTGAATATACCATCTCACTGCTTCCCTGGTTTCTGATTAGAAATCAGCAGTTAGTCTTACTGAGGATCCTTTGTCATTTCTCTCTTAAGACTTTCAAGATGCTCTCTTGGTCTGTGGTTTTTAATAGTTTAATTATGATGTACTCCTACTTGGAGTTCAATAAGTTTCTTGGATGTTTAATGTTATCCCTCAAACTGGGAAGTTTGGGTCATTATTTCTTCAAATATTCTTTCGGTCTCTTTCTTTTCTTCCATTTTTCTATTTCTTTTATAGATATTTGGTATGCTTGACAGTATGATCACTATCACGATGGTGTGATCACTCACCTAGAGCCAGACATCTTGAAGTGCAAAGTCAAGTGGGCCTTAGGAAGCATCCGTACTAACAAAGCTAGTGGACGTGATGGAATTACAGCTGAACTATTTCAAATCCTAAAAGATGATGCTGTGAAGGTGCTGCACTCAATACACCAGCAAATCTGAAAAACACAGCAGTGGCCACAGGACTGGAAAAGGTCAGTTTTCAATCTAATCCCAAAGAAAGGCAATGCCAAAGAATGTTCACACTATCACACAATTGCACTTACCTCACAAGCTAGCAAAGTAATGCTCAAAATTCTCCAAGCTAGGCTTCAACAGTACATGAACCAAGAACTTCCAGATGTTCAAGTTGGATTTAGAAAAGCCAGAGGAACCAGAATCCAAATTGCCACATCTGTTGAATCATAGAAAAAGCAAAAGAATTCCAGAAAAACATCTCCTCCTGCTTCATTGACTACGTTAAAGCCTTTGACTGTGTGGATCACAACAAACTGGAAAATTCTTAGAGATGGAAATACCAGACCACTTGACCTGCCTCCTGAGAAAACTGTGTGCAGGTCAAGAAGCAACAGTGAGAACCAGATATGGAACAATGGACTGGTTCCAAATTGGCAAAGGAGTACATAAAGGCTATATATTGTCACCCTGCTTATTTAACTTACATGCAGAGTACATCATGGGAATACCAGGTTGGATGAAGCATAAGCTGAAATCAAAATTTCTGGAAGAAGTATCAATAACCTCAGATATGCAGATGACACCACCCTTATGGCAGAAAGTGAAGGGGAGCTAAAAAGCCTCTTGATGAAAGTGGAAGAGGAGAGTGAAAAAGCTGACTTAAAACTCAGCATTCAAAAACAAAGATCATGGCATCCGGTCCCATCACTTCATGGCAAATAGATGGGGAAACAATGGAAGCAGTGATAGACTTTAACTTCTTGGGCTCAAAAGTCACTGCAGATGGTAACTGCCACCATGGAATTAAAAGACCGCTTGCTCCTTGGAAGAAAAGCCATGACCAACCTAGACAGCATATTAAAAAGCAGAGACGTTACTTGGCCAACAAAGTCATCTAGTCAAAGCTATGGTTTTTCCAGTGGTCAGGTATGGGTGTGAGAGTTGGACCATAAAGAAAGCTGAGCACCAAAGAATTGATGATTTTGAACTATGGTGTTGGCGAAACTCTTGAGAGTCCTTTTAACTGCAAGGAGACCAAACCAGTCAATCCTAAAGGTAACCAGTCTTGAATATTCACTGGAGGGACTGCTGCTGAAGCTGAAACTCCAGAACTTTGGCCACCTGATGTGAAGAACTGATTCATTGGAAAAGACCCTGATGATGTAAAAGATTGAAGGCAGGAGGAGAAGGGGACGACAGAGGATGAGATGGTTGGATGGCATCACTAACTCAATCGACATGAGTTTGAACAAGCTCCTGGAGTTGGTGATGGACAGGGAAGCCTGGCATGCTGCAGTCAATGGGGTTGCAAAGAGTCGAACATGGCTGAGTGACTGAACTGAACTGAACTGATGCTTGATAGTGCCCTACAGTTCTTCATTCTTTGTTTCTTACTGAATAATCTTAATTGTTCTATCCTTAAATTTTCTGGTTATTTCTTCTACCAGCTCAAATCTACTATTGTGCTCCTCTAGTGAATTTTTCATTTTGGTTATTATACTTTTAAATTCTAATATTTCTGTTTGGTTATTTTAAAAATCATAAATCTCTTTATTGATATTCTCTATGTGGTAAGTCATTTTTCTAACACTTTTTTTTACATCTTTAGAATTTTTTTAGTTCTTCAGTGTATTTCTAATCACTAACTTACAATTTTATCCAGTTAGCCTAACGCCTGAGTGTCCTTAGGAATAGTTTCTACTGGTGATTTTCCTGCTGTTTATGTTTATGGGCCATACTTCCTTGCATGTCTCAGTATTTATTTAAAAACTGACCATTTAAAATAGTGTAATGTGGCAACTCTGGAAATCAAATTCTGCCACACACAGCCCCAGCATTTGTGGTTGCCATTGTTTGCTTGTTTAGTGGCTTTTCCAAGCTGCTTCTATAAATTCTATATTCTTTGCTGTCTATGTCCTAAAATCTCTGCTCAGCTAACTTAGTGATCAGCTATGAATGGATAGATTTCCTCAAATGCCTTTCAACCTTAAGTCGCACAGTCTTTGCTGGGAAGGTCTGTCCATGTGCTATGGTACTGCTTCAACATTCTGGCAAGCTGTTTACAAGACTGCCTTAGCCTTTGCTTCCCACTTTTGTAGCATCTCAAGATCAGAGAATAGAGCCATATGAGATCTGTCACGGCCACATGCACAGCCCCCTGCATGTGCATGATTTTCTAGATTCCCAGGATCACAGGCACTTTTCAAAGATGCTACAGACATCTCATCTCAGTATTTCCTTATAAGTTTGTTGGCCAGGGCCTTGCTTGCCCCAGTGGTTATCAGTGCCTTGGGCAGCTGGTATGTTAAACATTTGCTGCTGACTGTTTCTGACAAATACCCTGGGGAAAACACTATTCATATTGATTGCCTTCTGGTGCACCACAAATACAGACAAGCCCTAAGAGCAGGAGTTTCCAGGGGACTTTCAAACAGGTCAGTTCAATTCAGTTCAGTTCAGTTGCATAGTCATGTCCGAATCTGCAACCCCATGGACTGCAGCACGCCAAGCCTCCCTGTCCATCATCAACTCCCAGAGCTTGCTCAAACTCATGTCCATGGAGTCGGTGATGTCATCCAACCAACTCATTCTCTGTTGTCCCCTTTTCCTCCTGTCTTCAATCTTTCCCAGCATCAGGGTCTTTTCAAATGAGTCAGTTCTTCACATCAGGTGGCCAAAGTGTTGGAGTTTCAGCTTCAGCATCAGTCCTTCCAATGAATATTCAGGACTGATCTCCTTTAGGAAGGACTGGTTACATCTTCTTGAAGTCCAAAGGACTCTAAAGAGTCTTCTCCAACACCACAGTTCAAAAGCATCAATTCTTTGGTGCTCAGCTTTCTTTATGGTCCAACTCTCACATCCATACATGACTACTGGAAAAACCACAGCTTTGACTAGATGGACCTTTGTTGGCAAAGTAATGTCTCTGCTTTTTAATATGCTGTCTAGGTTGGTCATAACTTTTCTTCCAAGGAGCAAGCATCTTTTAATTTCATGGTGGCAGTCACCATCTGCAGTGATTTTGGAGCCCCCCAAAATAAAATCTGACACTGTTTCCATTGCTTCCCCATCTATTTGCAGTGAAGTGATGGGACCAGATGCCATGATCTTAGTTTTTTGAATGTTGAACTTTAAGCCAACTTTTTCATTCTCCTATTTCACTTTCATCAAGAGCCTCTTTAGTTCTTCTTCGCTTTCTGCCATAAGGGTGGTGTCATCTGAATATCTAAGGTTATTGATATTTCTCCCAGCAATCTTGATTCCAACTTGTGCTTCATCCAGCCCAGGTTTCTCATGATATACTCTGAATATAAGTTAAATAAGCAGGGTGACAATATGCAGCCTTGATGTACTCCTTTCCCAATTTGGAACCAGTCTGTTTGGAACTGTTGTTGAACAGTTCTAACTATTCAAATAGTGACAATTCCCTCTCTTAAAAAAAAAACTATTTCATTTAATTGGAGAATAATTACTTTACAATATTGTGTGGGGCTTCTCAAGGGGCATTAGTGATAAAGAACCTGCCTGCCAATGTAGGAGATGCAAGAGACCTGGGTTCTATCCTTGGTTCAGGAAGATCCACCCCCTGGAGGAAAATATAACAACTCTCTCTTGAAGGAGCTTCAGGGGAGTTCCAAACCAATTATGCTTCCCTCTACTGGCCTCTAGGCTCATGGGTTTGCAAGGGTACTACAGAGCTATGGAAAGGGGAATGGAAGCAAGAGAAGTTGCATGCCACAAAACTTGCTGTTCTTACCTAGGCTCGGCCATTTTTATTGAATAAATTGTTTAAATCAGATTGTTACAAACCTTTGGCTAATTTCCAGAGGCAAAAAAAAAAAAGTTTTAGAAAAATTTTGCGAATGTTCTTAGTGCTTTTTCCAAGGAGCAGATTTAGGAAATCACTGCCACATCACTTCAAAAGTAAATCTTTTATGATTACTATTTTATTATTAAAATGTGGACTCCAATAGTACTCTTGTCCAGATGTCAGCTCCCCCATCTCACATTTAATCCACACTCTCTCTTCAGCATTACACAGAAGAACAAAGAGATTAAAAATGCACTTTAACAATTCTTTTTCTCTTCTCCACTCTAAAAATGGATGCCATTTTGACAGACTGAACAAGCAAGGTTTTAGAATTGCCAAGGGATTATGGGATAGACATTTCAGATAGAACATTGCAGCCCACCCAAGTCAAGAATGTCTGCTTAAAAGCATTTTGAAATAATTTTGATATTTCCATCCTTTTTAAGAAAAGTAATGCAGTCAAATTAAAAAAAAAAAAACTTTCCAGAAGTTGAATTGCTAAATCACATGGTAGTTCTATTTTTAATTTTTTGGGAAACCTCCATAATATTTTTACTTTCCTGGTGGCTCAGATGGTAAAGAATCTGCCTGCAGTGCAGGAGACCAGGGTTCTATCCCCGGGTTGGGAAGATCCTCTGGAGAAGGGAATGGCTGCTTATTTCAGTATTCTTACCTGGACAATTTCATGGACAGAGGAGCCTGGCAGGCTACTGTCTGTGGGTCATAAAGAGTCAGACATCACAAAGCGACTATCACTTCTCTTGCTAATAGTGCATAAGTATTTCCTTTTCTCTAAATCCTTGATAACATTTGCTATTTCTTGACTTTTTTTTATAATAGACACACTGACAGGTGTGAGGTGATATCTCATTGTGATTTTGCTTTGCATGGCCTGATGCTTATCTAATGCTGGTTACCTTTTAATGTGCATGTTGGACATCTGTATGTCTTTGGAAAATTGTCTGTTTAGGTTCCTTGTATAGTTTTTAATCAAATTGTTTTATACTGAGTTGTATGAGTCCTTTGTATGTCTTTGGATATTAACCCCTCATACCATTGACAAAAATTTTCTCCCATTCAGTAGGTTGTCTTTTCGTTTTGTTATTGGTTTCCTTTGTTGTCCAGTTGCTTTTTAGTTTGACGTAGGCTCATTTGTTTATACCAGAGAAGGCAATGGCAACCCACTCCAGTACTGTTGCCTCAAAAATCCCATGGACGGAGGAGCCTGGTAGGCTGCAGTCCATGGGGTCGCTAAGAGTCGGACACGACTGAAGCGACTCAGCAATAGCAGTAGCATTTGTTTACATATGCTTTTGTTGTCCTTGCCTGAGGAGACAGACCCAGTGATTTCAGTTCTGGGTGTTTATTCAAAGAAAACAAAGACACTAATTCAATATATATATATGCACGTCAATGTTCATTGTAACATTTATAACAGACAAGATATGGAAGCAACCTAAGTGTCCACTGATAGATGAATGAATAAACTCAGCCGTCAAAAAGAATGAAATCTTGTCATTTGTGGCAACACTTACAGACATAGAGGGTATTACACGAAGTGACATAAGTCATACAGACAAAGACAAATACTGTATGTGGACTCTAAAAAGCAAGTAAACAAATATAACAAAACACAGACTCAAAAATACCGAGAACAAACTGGTGACTTTCAGAAGGAAGAGGAGTGGGAAAATAGACAAAATAGGGCAAGGAGGAATAAGAGGTGCATACGGTTATAAAATAAGAAAGTCATGGGAATGTAATATACAATATAGGGAATATAGTCAAAAGTATTGTAATAACCAAGTTTGGTGACATAGGGTAACTAGATTTATTGTGATTATCATTTATTAGCATATAAACATATTGAATCCCTATGCTATACCCTGAAACTAATGTTAAGTCAACTATGCTTCAATAAAATTTTTAAATAAAATAAAATCAGGCATTTTAGTATTTATCCTTCTCCAAAGTAACCATCTTTACATATTTCAGTTATAAGTTCTTCTTACTATTTATAACCTTAATTTTAGTGATATAATTCTATTTCTTTTTTTTAACTTTATTTATTTATTTTTTAATTTTAATTTTCTTTACATTATCGTGTTGGTTTTGCCATACATTGACATGAATCTGCCATGGGTATACATGTGTTCCCCTTCCAGAACCCCCCTCCCACCTCCCTCCCAATTCCCTCTCTCTGGGTCATCCTGATGCACCAGCCCTGAGCATCAAACCTGGGCTGGCGATTGATTTCACATATAATGATTTACATGTTTCAATGCTGTTCTCCCATATCATCCCACCCTTGCCCTCTCCCATAGAGTCCAAAAAACTGTTCTATACATCTGTGTTTCTTTTGCTGTCTCGCATACAGGGTTCTCGTTACCATCTTTCTAAATTCCATATATATGCGTTAGTATACTGTATTGTTGTTTTTCCTTCTGGCTTACTTCACTCTGAATAATAGGCTCCAGTTTCATCCACCTCAGCAGAACTGATTCAAATGAATTCTTTTTAATGGCTGAGTAATATTCCATTGTGTATATGTACCACAGCTTTCTTATCCATTCGTCTGCTGATGGACATCTAGGTTGCTTCCATGCCCTGGCTATTGTAAACAATGCAGCGATGAACATTGGGGTGTTCGTGGCTCTTTCAATTCTGGTTTCCTCAGAGTGTATGCCCAGCAGTGGGATTGCCGGGTCATATGGCAGTTCTATTTGCAGTTTTTTAAGGAACCTCCACACTGTTT
>ML663049.1:272059-308349 GCA_007570785.1 Antilocapra americana
CACACTGTTCTCCATAGTGGCTGTACTAGCTTGCATTCCCACCAACAGTGTAAGAGGGTTCCCTTTTCTCCACATCCTCTCCAGCATTTATTGCTTATAGACTTTTGGATGGCAGCCATTCTGACTGGTGTAAAGTGGTACCTCATTGTGGTTTTGATTTGGATTTCTCTGATAACGAGTGATGTTGAGCATCTTTTCATGTGTTTGTTAGCCATTTTTATGTCTTCTTTGGAGAATTGTTTGTTTAGTTCTTTGGCCCACTTTTTGATTGGGTCGTTTATTTTTCTGGAATGGAGCTGCAGGAGTTGCTTGCATATTTTTGAGATTAATTGTTTGTCTGTTACTTCATTTAAGTAATATTTATTAATTCTTTCTTATTAAAGTTTAAAACATGATCTAATTGGCCCTTTCTCCCTTATTCCAACACCTAAACTTTGTTACTTCTGTTAATTTTTGGCTTTCTGCTGATTAATTTTATGCATAACTCAATATGTAATCATATAATATGATTACCTTTTCTTTCTGTTTTAAAAATTTTAATTGAATGGTAATTACTTTACAATATTGTGTTGTCTTCTGCCATATAACAGTGTGGATCAGCCACAAGTACACATGTGTATCCTTCCTCCTGAATCTGCCCCCAGTGCCTCGCCCCATCCCACCCCTCTAAGTTGTCACAGAGCGCTAGGCTGAGCTCCCTGTACCCAGCCAGCAGCTGCCCACTGACCATTTTAGACAGGATAGTGTATATGTATATCAGTGCTCCTCTCTCAATCTGTGCCAACCTCTCCTTTACCCTCTGTGTCCAAAGTCTGTTCTCTGGGTCTGTGTCTCTATTCCTGCCCTGCAATTAGGTTCATTATTACCATTTTTCTAGATTCTGTAGATAAGTCCTAATATATGAAATTTGGTTTTCCCTTTCTGACTTACTTCACTCTGTATAGCAGGGTCCAGGTTCATCCACTTCACTAGAACTGACTCAAATGAATTCCTTTTTATGGTTAGTAATATTCCTTTGTATATATGGACCACAACTCCTTTATCCATTCATCTGCTGATGGACATCTAGGTTGCTTCCATGTCCTAGTTATTATAAATAGTGCTGCTATGAACATTGGGGCACATGAGTCTTTTTTAATTATGGTTTTCTCAGAGTATATGCCTGATAGTGGAATTGCTGTGTCCTATGGCAGTTTTATTTCTACTTTTTAAGGGATCTCTGTGGTGGCTGTATCAATTTTTTATGCTCCCCTTCCTCCAGCAGCCCCTCAGTCACTGATCCTCCAACCTAGACCTTCTCCCACTCCCCCTACCTGGTACCTGGTACCTGGTACCCGTGGGGCTCCTCTCATCAGCCTGTCCACTGCAAGTACCCTACCAGCATCTCCTGAGTGTCCTAGATGTGGGGAGATATGAACTCCCTGTCTTCCCTCACTGTCATCTCAGCTTTGCCCCTAAACTTTATTTTTTTCTTCTGTCAGCTTTATTCTCTTCCCTTTTACCAAATAAAATTGGATAAATTGGCTCTTGTATATTAAATAAAATCTCTCCATCTTGTCTCTTCCTGTTAAAGCACCTCTTTAACAGTCGCATTCTGAAAGTTCTACCATCACTTTTTTATAATATTTAGATTATTTTAGATAAACAATTATATCTTCTGTGCTTGATATACAACTTGATTATAAACTTTGAATATTAATAAATAGAACTTACAACATTATGATTATATAACTATTATCCATTACAGGACCAGGTAAAAATAGTATTTCTTTAAATATTCCTATGGCACTAAATCTTTATCATATTAATAAGAAAATAATCAAAGAGAAAGAGCAAATGGAAAACATTTCCTTAAGCTCTATCAAAATTTTCTCAGAACTGTTTCATATTTGAACCAAGAATCTATGCTGTAACTTTGCTTTTCCTGGTATTTTTACTGCTCTTAGAAGAAAAGTATGGAAAATTCTTAAAGAGATGGGAATACTAGACCAATTTATCTGTCTCCTGAGAAACTTGCATGCAGGTCAAGGAGCAAAAGTTAGAACCAGACTTGGAACAACTGACTGGTTCAAAATTGGGAAAGGAGTCCAACAAGGCTGTATATTGTCTTTCTGCTTATTTAACTCATATGCAGAGTACATCATGTGAAATGCTGGGCTGGAAGACTCACAAGCTGGAATCAAGATTGCCAGGAGAAATATCAACAACCTCAGATATGCAGATGATATCACTTTAATGGCAGAAAGTGAAGAAGAACTCCAATACTTTGGCCACCTGATGCAAAGAGCTGATTCATTGGAAAAGACCCTGATGCTGGGAAATATTGAGGGCAGGAGGAGAAGGGGAAGACAGAGGACAAGATGGCTGGATGGCATCACTGACTCGATGGCCATGGGTCTGGGTGGACTCCAGGGGTTGGTGATGGACAGGGAAGCCTGGCGTGCTGCGGTTCATGGGGTCACAAAGAGTCGGACACTACTGAGCAACTGAACTGAACTGAACTGAAGAGGAACTAAAGAGCCTCTTGATGGGGGTGAAAAGGAGAGTGAAAAAGCTTGCTCAAAACTCAACATTCAAAAAACTAAAATTATGACATCCAGTCTTATCACTTCATGGCAAATAGATGGGAAAAAACTAGAAACAGTGGCAGATTTAATTTTCTTGGGCTCCAAAATTACTATGGACAGTGACTGCCACCATGAAATTAAACGACACTTGTCCCATGGAAGAAAAGCAATGACAAACCTAGACAGTGTATTTAAAAACAGAGACATTATTTTGCCAATAAATGTCCACCTAGTCAAAGCTATGGTTTTTCCAGTAATCATGTACGGATGTGAGATTTGGACCATAAAGAAGGCTGACCACCAAAGAACTGATGCTTTTGAAATGCGATGCCGGAGAAGACTCTTGAGAGTCCTTGGACAGTAAGGAGATCAAACTAGTCAATCCTAGAGGAAATTAACCCTGAATATTCATTAGAAGGACTAGATGCTGAAGCTGAAGCTCCAATACAGTTTTTGGCCACCTAGTGCAGAGAATTGACTCACTGGAAAAGACCCTGATGCTGGGAAAGATAGAGGGCATGAGGAGAAGAGGGCAGTATAGAATGAGATGGTTGGATGGCATCACCGAATCAATAGACATGAGTTTGAGCAAACTGGGAGAGAGTGAAGAACAGGGAAGCCTGGTGTGCTGCAGTCCATGAGTTCGCAAAGAGTTGGACATGACTTGCTGACTGAACAACAACAATGCCACTGTCAGACCAATACCATAATCAACCATCTTTTAAGTTATACTGTTTTTTAGATGATATATTTACACTGATTTATTTCTATACTTGCTTCCTGGCTTTGATACTAGGAAAGAAATTCTACATTAGTTCTAATATTTCTTAAATCTTTAGTCTTCCTGCATCCTGTGGATTCCTTTGTGAATATATTTTATTAGGGTATAATGATGTGAAATTGTTTTTTACAGACAGAACACAAGTAAACTTCCTGATTTTGTGTATATCTGGAAAGGTCTTTATTTTGTCCTTTATTCTTTATGAAAATTTTGGCTTGAAAAGAAAATTTGACTAAATTTTATCTTTCTTCCAACATTTGAAGACTTATCCCATTGACCCTATCTTCTGGATTCACTGATGAGAAGCCTAATGTTGATGTGATTCATATTTCTTTGTAAGCAACCATCCTTTTCTCCTCTACAGAAGCTTTTAAAATCTTCACCAAGGAAAGTGGAAAATTATTAAAAAGAAACAGCATATTCATTGTTTGGTGCTAACTTCTCAGTGAACAATACTTACCTAGTCATATTAATGGCTAAGTCATTATATAAAGAAAACTATTGATATTGAAAGAATAGGGAGAGGAAAATCTAAGAGAGCTTGACTATCACTGACCATAACAGGGAATCACATGATATTCTATTTTATAAATCAAGAATTAACAGTGTTAGGGCCTTCTCTTAGCAGTTAAGAATCCACCTTCCAGCTCAAGGGATGTCTGTTTGAACACAAGTTGGAGAACTAAGATCCCACATCGGGGGTGAGGTTGCAAGTAAGCCCATGTAATGCAACCAGAGAAAGCCTGTGTGCGGCAATGAATACCAGTGCAGCCAAAATTAAAAATTAAAAGAAGAGTTAACAATTGTCTGCATATTATTTAGAAACAAAAAAATTTACCCAAAGGCAAAGCTAATGTCATTGACAATCGTTGCCTCTTCAAAATAAGATGTAGATAAATAAACCAATAGATAAAGTCAAGGGCAGAAAAGTGCTATAAAGAAAAATAATTCAGAGTAAAAAAATAAAGAATGATAGTGAATTGGAGATCAGCCAAGCTCAGCTAGTTTGGATTGTCAGAGAAGGAGCCTTTGAAAAAGTAGCAGTTGAGAAAATGAGACATGAGTGGGAATAAGTGTATCGGGTAGTGTTTCGGGTAAAGTTAATAGCAAAGGCAAAGGTCCTGAGGTGGGAGTGAGTTTGATTGTACAGTGAACAACAATAAGGCCAATATGACTGCAATGAAGAGAAGTGGAGAGAGAGCACTGGGAAAGAAATTTAGAGAGCTGGCCAGGAACCTGATCTTACAGGCCAAGAGAAGGGCTCTAAGTGTGATAGGAACCATCAAACATTTTTGAGAAAGACTTGTCTTTGAAAAATGTCATTGTGGTAGCTATGTGGAGAAATAGGAACTAGGAGACAAATTAGGAACTTACTTTTAATAATTCACTGAAAAATGATGGTGGCTTAAACTAAGATAGGTCTATGGAAAGTTGAGAAGTCAATGAATTTTAAAAATGTATTGACAATAGGACATTTGCTTACAGGTTAGATGTACATGTGAAAGAGATGAGTGAAATAAGATTTTCATCTTCTTTCTGAGAAAGTAGGTGAATGTAGTTGCCATTTATAACACAGGTAACAAAGGGAGAGGAGTCATTTTGGAGTTAAAAATCACAAATTCTTCATGCTAGGTTAGAAATCTATATTTACTTTTTATTTAAGTACATGTGTGGAGTACAAGCTGGGGTTTGAGAGATAAATAGGACTAAACATGTAAATATGAGAGTATTAATAGATAAAAGCTACTTGAGGTTCTATGTGCTATGTGTGCTATGTGCTAAGCTGCTTCATTCGTGTCTGATTCTGTGCGATCCTATGGACTGTAGACTGCCAGTCTCCTCTGTCCATGGGATTCTCCAGACAAGAATACTGGAGTGGGTTGCCATTTCCCTCTCCAAGGGATCTTCCCAAGCTAGGGGTCAAAGCTGTGTCTCTTAAGTGTCCTACATTGGCAGGGAGGTTCTTTACCACTAGCACCACCTGTGAAGAATTGGATAAAATCATCAAGAAATGAGTGTATAGAGAGGAGGAAAGGTCCTTGGCCTGAGCCCAGAGAGTTGAGAAGATGAAGAAGAGCCAGAAAAGGAGACTACTAAGACACGCATGAGTATTACTTTAGTAAACAAGACATCTTGTGACATTGTTAATTAAGCATGTAAGTATGCTCTTTGGTCTCAGCAATATTTTTGGAGGTATGTCTCTTCATGCAAGGGCAACAAAAGCAAAAATAAACAAATGGAACTACATCAAACTAAACTACTTTTATATAGCAAAGGAAATCATCAACATAAGAGAGAAGATATTTGTATATGACATATCTGATAAGGGGTAAATATCCAAAATATATTTTTAAAAACTCATACAACTCAACATCAAAAAACAAATAGTGCAACTAAGAATGGGCAGAGGACTTGAATAAACATGTTTCTAAAGAAGACATAGAGATGGCCAATAGGCACATGAAAAAGTGTTCAACATCACAAATCATCAAGGAAAAGCAAATCAAAACCACAGAGATATCATCTCACATCTGTTAGAATGGTTATTATCAAAAAGACAATAAATAAAAATATTGGCAAAGATGTGGGAAAAAAGGGAACCCCATTTTTCTGTTGATGAAAATGCAAATTGGTACAGCAACTATGGAAAAGAGTATGGAATTTCCTCAAAAAATTAAAAATAAAACTAACCCATCAATCCCACTCATGGATGTTTTCCTGAATAAAATAAAAACAATAATTTGAAAAGATATATGCATCCCTATGTTCATAGTAGCATTATTTACAACAGCCAAGATATGGAAGCAACCAAAGTGTGTCCACTGATGGACAAATGAATGAAGAAGGTGTGATATACATATATATATATTAATATTTTATACATATATACAATGGAATATTACTCAGCCATTCAAAAAATCAAATCTTATCATTTGGATCAACATGGCTAGACCTGGAGGGCATTTTGCCAAGTGAAATAAATTACAGAAAGACAAATACTATATGATTTCACTTATATGTGGAATCTAAAAACAAAAAAGAAATGAACAAACATAATAAAACAGGAACAAACATAATAAAACAGAAACAAATTCATAGATACAGACAACAAACAGGTGGTTGTCAGAGGGAGGTGGGTGAAGGAGACTACGAGGTACAAAGTTCCAGTTCCAACATAAATGAGTCATGGGGATTATAGTACAAAATAAATGTGTAGCATGAGGAATACAGTCAATAATATTGTAATAACTTTGGTGACAGATGTTAACTAGACTTGTCATGATGATCATTGCTTAATGTATAGAAATGCTGAATCACTATGTTATGTGCTTAGAACTAACATAGTAGTGTAGGTCAATTATACCTTAATTTTTAAAATGAGGAAGCTGAGAAAAAAAACGCTGAATAATTTGTCCAAATTCACACAGTTGAGAGTAGAGCCAGGGTATAAGCACAGGCCATTTGGTTTGTGAGTCTCTACTGTGCTGCCTTAAGAAAGCCATATTTTGGCCACTCTGAAGAATAAAATGCAAAAGGGGAAGTCTCACAGTGATTAGAGCCATGTGTGTACGAAAAGACTTGCCTTTCTGAAATGGTAGTGAGTCCTGCACAACTGCAGGTGTTCAAGTACAAGCTGAACTATCACTTGACCAAACTAATCAGAGTCTTACTATTCAAAGTGTTATCCATGGATCAGCAGCAACGACACTACTTGGGAGCTTCATAGAATTTCAAGCCTCTCCTCAAAACCATTGACTATCAAAGCTAAAGAAGCACTTTAGCACAGGATCTTTATGGAGTTATAATGCAGGGGTGACAAGCATGGCTGTATTGTCAGACAGGGCAAATCTCAGCTAAGCCAATTTCTAGCCATGTCACTTATTTGTCTCAATTCAGTTTCTACATCTGAAATGGGCCAATAACTGTATTCCCATGGGGTTGCTGTGAGGATTTAATGAGCTTAGACACGAGAGAGTCAATTCCTAGGCAGGTTGATAAGAAGTCCGGGGTCCCCAAAGAGGAGAAAGGGGTCTGGGGCTCTTGAAGCAGAGATAGGGGTCTGGAATTCTCAAGGAGGAGGAAAGAACAAAGACAAACTTTGCTAGAAAGTTACTACGAGTACATTTGGAGCAAGGTGGAGCTCTAGCTCCAGCAGCAGGTTCAAGAACTCTAGCTCCAGGAACATCTCTCAGGCTGGAGTTTACTCTCGTGGCTGCCTGCCTGAGGGGCCAGTGACCTGAAACTGACTCTCTGTCATGGCTGTGTCTCCTATATATGTGGATAAAAGCCCTGCTGGGGACCAGGAGGTTTTTGAGAACACAGATCTGGAATTGCAGGACTTGGTCAGATTGGAAGTGAAAGGGGCTTCTTCCTTTGGTAGTGCTAGCTCTTAGCAGACCAGAGAAGGCTCTCTGATGGCTTCTGTCTCAATTCCCTAGATATTCTTTCTGTGGAGTCCGTGGAAATGAACTGGAAGGATTGGTTCTAATAGCTTGAGGACAAAAATCACTTTTCCCTCACTGGCTGACCCTTTCCCTGTCATATATTCTGATGTGGCAATGACTGACTGCTTCTTCTGCAATCAGGGCTGTACTCAGGAATGTGCATAGGCACGTGGAACATGGATGCTTCCCCTAGGAGTCCTCGCTTGGGGAAACATTCCAAAAAGCTACTCTGTTCCACCCCGGGTGGCATCAGAAGAAAAGAGGCAAAAATCAGACAAAGTTCTTAATGGTGAGGAACTGGACATCAACCTGGGATGCCATCAGATCTACCCCTGGTGCATCTCCACCCCGCCTCAGTGGTAGAACTGGGAGGGACAAGTAAGACGCCTGTGTCTGTAAGGGACAGACCAAGTCCAACCAGGGAAGGAAACTTCACTGGAGAGTCTGTCTATACCCCCATCTAGAGCAGGGAGGGATGCCTCCAGTGGAAAGAAACCACAGCTGTGGATGCCGCTTTTTTCTCTCTTAAAGGTGGGTGCTAACAGTTCTATAACCACTCCTTTAAAATGCATTTTAAAAACTGGGGTAAGTTTGATCCCCAGAGTTTAAAAAAGACACTCTTGATCTTCTTCTGTGATGCTGAATTGCCATAGTATCCTTTGGAAGATGGGGAGCACTAACCTGCTGTTGAAGGGTCTCAATAATAATACTGTTTCACAATTAGATCAGTTCTGTAGAAAACAAGGGAAATGGGTAGAAGTGCCATATGTGTTGCTCTATCTCTCTGTGAGACATGCCAGACTTGTGTCCTAAGGGTGCAGATTTGGGTGTGAAAACTTCAGCTCCCTCCTGTCCTCTTACTTTGCCCCTGTATCTGGGATTCCCAACTGAACAGGATGAGAATCAGGGCACCCTTCCAGGAGGGGCTGCCTCAGTCTAGGTAGAAATTCAAAGTCCCAATTGTGGTTGAGACTATTTAGAGGATCCAAAAGGTACATAGAAGACTTTACAGGACTAACTTTACTTTACGACATTACTTGGAGAGATGTAACGCATGTCTTGGGACAGACACTGACTCCTGACTCAAAAACTTGAGTTTTGAGGGAAGCTACTACTTTTGGAGATGAATGGTTCGAACATGAGACAAAGGGAAAGAAAGAACATGAAATAGACCTCCTTCCTACTGGGAGCCAAGTGGTTCCAATAACAGACCTGCTTTGCCAGATGTATTCTTGAAGGACTTAAGCACACACTAAGACTTTTAACTATGCTAAGTTGACTGACATAGAGCAGGGAGAGAAGGAAACTCCTGGTAAATTTCCAGATAGACTATGGGAGGCTCTCCACAAGTTTACTGACATTGATTCCAAATTTCTCACTCAGTCAGCACCAGATATCTGCCATAAGTTACTAAAACAGGCTTTCGGACCAAATCAGTCTTTAGAAAAACAGTTGCAGCTGGCTCAGACAATATATTACAGTAGAGAATTTGAGGAGGATAAACAACAACAGAAAAGAACCAAAGAAGAGGCCCATGCTCTAGTGATGGCTGTGAAAGCTGCTAAGAATCAGCCTGAAGAGAAAAATGCCCAGAGGGACCCAGGTGAAATTGGACAGACCTGTTATTTCGGTGGAAAGGAGGGGCCCCTCAAGCGAGATTGCCATCAGGCATTGAAGCCGCTCCTAGCCCAGTCCGTAAAGGACCACACTGGAGAAGAGAGAGCCCTCTGAGACCTAGGCCCAGGGGTTGGACTCTCAGGACAATCAGGACTGAAGGTGCCCAGGGGTCCAAACACAAGCCCCTGTTCTAATTACACCTGTGGAACCCCGGGTGTTAATGACGGTGGAAGGCCAATCCAGTCAATTTCCTTTTGGACACTGGGGGCAACTTCCTCTGTCCTCACTGAAGCCCCTGGCCCGCTGATCCACTACTGTAATGGGACTCTCTGTATGAGCCAAGTGTTATTATTTCAGTCATCCTTTAAGCTGCAACTGGGACTCTGTACTATTTTCTCACGAGTTCCTTTTCGTACCGGAGTTTCCCTCACCCCTTCTGGGGAGAGATCTACTGGACAAGGTCTAGGCCTCTGTTTTCATGAACATGGAGCTTGCTCTTTCTCTCCCATTAATTGAACAAAATGTAAATCCTAGAGTGTGGGCTGATGGAAAAACAATGGGTAGAGCACAAAATGCTTTTCCTGTCATTATTAAGGTCAATAACCCTCACCTATTTTCATATCAAAAGCAGTATCCACTAAAGCCCAAGGTTAATGAATGGGCAAAATCTTACTGTACTGACTTCTCATGATGTATGTGGGATCTTAAACTCTAAAATTCAGAGCAAATGCCCCACCTTTAAAGCTGCTGTAACTCAAGGGGTGTCAAAAGTTCTAGGAATAGAAATATCACACTGTTCCTGGAGACCCCAATCTTCAGAAAAAGTTGAAAAGGCTAATGACATTATTAAGAGGCATCTGCATAAGCCAACTCGGGAAACACAAGACAGTTAGTTTAAAGTTTGACCCATATCTTTAATGAGGGCTCAAACTGCTCCTAAGAAGAAGGGACTATTTCTATGGCAGACTGTATTTGTGCACAGATATTTTCATAGATCCTGAAGCCTTAGAATTAACTATGTGACTCAGCTTTCAGCTTTTCACCCTCATCAATTGAAGGCTTCCCATGGTGGGTTTCTCCACTTCAAGGAAAGGACTTTCTTCAACTCTGAGAATACCTTCACCAATAGCAATCACATGTGACGCCTCTTCTTAATCTGATGACATTTAACAATCCTAAGATGGACTGATCTAACTATGGACATAATGTGACTTTTAATTTTGATTATGTTTTAACTTGGTTTAATGACTATTTTGCCTTACATCTGTAACTGTACAATGGAATTTGTTTCTAACTGTCTAAAGGCTTTTAAGCTACACATGGTTGTCCAGGCTCCTACAAGTACCTCAACCTCGTCCAACTATTACTTGGGGCTCCTGGATCAGAGACCCTCAATATGAGGGTTAGGAGAATATGTTGCCTCAACAATTTAGGGAAGACACCTATCAACACCAGGAAGTAGTTTTGGAATGAAAATGACACCTCTTTCCCTTGGCAATATAATTCTCCTAAAAGAAAAGGGAAAAATGAGAGAGTTAATTCCTAGGCAGGTTGATAAGAAGTCTGGGGTCCCCTAGGAGGAGAAAGGGGTCAGAGGCTCTCGAAGCAGAGATAAGGGTCTGGAATTCTCAAACAGGAGGAAAGGACAAATATCTTATTTTTTTTTTCTCTCTACATTCCTTAGTCTTAGTCACATAAAACGTTTCTTTCTTTAAGCCTGGAACTGATGATTACACAACAAACAACTCAGTTTAAACTCTGTACTAAGGATTATATAACAACAGTGTATCCTGCTTGAGGACAGTTTCTCCTTTCTGAAAACATTCTGGGTAATCCTGTTATCTTAAAATGTAAATTATGACAATGGGTCTCCTAAGATCTTTACAACCTTGAGACATTCTTTTGATTTATTTAATAACTAATTTAAAAAGCATATAACTCCCTTGCTTAGGCTAGTGAGGGGGGCATTCTCTGCCTCCCTTCTGATGTCCGTGTCAGAAGCTTTCTCTGTCCATTTTCACTTTAATAAACTCTGCTCCACAAAAGCTCTCGAGTGATCAAGCCTGGTCCCTGGTCCCGAAGCTAAATCTTCTTCAGGGATCACAAAGACAACAATGTTCACCTTAATCTACCATACATGTAAAGCACATATCACAATGCCCAATAGCTGAGTACTCAGTAATTGTAAATCACTAATAGGAATATGCATCAGATGTAAGACCAGACCAGATAGATATCTCATATTATCCTATTGAAAGAAAAGAGTTTTATAAAAAGGATTGAAGAGGAAGAGGGTGGAAGAAATCAACTGATGCATAAATATGCTCAGTTTGAAATGTCTTTGATTCTTCAGATAACAGAGTATTCAGTAAGAAGCTAGGAATATGTTTCTGAAGATCACAAGAGAAGGTGGGACTTGGAATATAAAGTGAAAGTGTTAGTCATGTCTGATGCTTTGTGGCCCCATGAACTGTAGCTCACCAGGCTCCTCTGGCCATGGAATTCTCCAGGCAAGAATACTGGAATTGGTTGCCATCTCTTCCTCCAGGGGATCTTCCCAACCCAGGAATCAAACCAGAGTCTCCTGCATTGCAGGTGGATTCTTTATCACCCAGGCAATCAGGGAAGCCCATATCTCAGAGAACTGTGAGAATAAAAAGAGATCACATGCGTGACAGTGCTTTGCAATTTCTACAAATGTGAACCATCCAATATTCTTCTCTTTGGCTTAGAGTATTAAAGTTTTCATAAGGGAGAGTCAGGACATGTTGCATGGGGATACGGAGCTCCCAGAGGGCTTGTGCAGGGCTCAAGGAAATGTCCAGCTTAACGTGTGGGGCACCACAATTTTACTTCCATCCAAATGCTGTGGAAAATGAGAAGTCAACAGAGAAGGTAGGAACTGATGAGAGTACATGATAGAGCACTTTAAGAAATATAATGAGTTGTACAAATCACCAAGTGAAGTCAGAGGTTTAAAAAGATGGGTAGTCCATTGGATATGAGCAAGAGATCATTGATGCTGTCTGCTGAGGTATTAGAGTGCTTTGCCTAGCCTGATACCTGTTAGCTGGCAGAACTGCTTTTCATGGCCAACAGAATGACCCCAGATAGCCTTGCTCCATCCCAGCCATATCCTGAATTACTCACACCAACCCATCCCAACCTGATTTTCACTGCCAGAGTCCCTGGCTCTTGGAATCAATTCTTGTTGAAGATCTCATATCATCCCCTCAAAAACAGTAGTTGACGTTGATATTGATATTCTGTTCTGACTTCTGGCTGACTCTCTCAAGTATATTTTGACAGTTTCTTCTGACCCAATTTTTATTTATGCTCCTTATTAGGTATTGATCTCTGACTTCCCTCCTTGATTGCACCTGGCATTCTTTTATTTGGACTGTATTTCTTCTGCTTATTCCAAGTAATCATCTTGCCAGCCTAGATCTTCTCTTGAAATTCAGCCCAACCAAACCTATGGTCAGTGATCCATAGATTCATCCCATTAGCAGCATGCATGCATGCAAAGTCACTTGTCATGTGCAACTCTTTGTGACTCTACGGACTATAGTCTGCCAGGCTCCTCTGTCCATGGGATTCTCCAGGCAAGAATACTGGAGTGGGTTGCCATGCCCTCCTCCAGGGGATCTTCTAAAACCTAAGGATCGAACCAGTGTCTCTTAGGTCTCTTGCACTGGTACATGGGTTCTTTACCACTAGTGCCACCTGGGAAGCCCATTAGCAGATAAAACCTTAAAGCTGCTAAAGAAATTAGTCATACACAAACCACAATATGTTGATGTTACCTGAAAAGGGGAGGGTATGGAGGCTAATTTTGTCTGTCAACTTGACTGAGCCACAGGGTACCCAGATATTTGGTCAAACTTTTCTCTGAGAGTGTCTTTAGATGAAATTAACATTTCAGTCAATAGACTGTGAAAGCAGATTGCCCTCCCTAATGTGGTGGGCCTCATCCAATCATCTAAAACCCTGAGTAGAACAAAAAGGCTGATTTTCCCCAAGTAACAGAATTCCTCTAGCATGGCTTCCTTTAAACTGGGACACCGGCTTTTCCTTGTCTTCAGATTCAAACTAAACAATGGCTCTCCATGAATCTCGAGCCTGCTGGCTTTTGGTCTAGCACTACACCATCATTGGCTTGGTGTCTTTGATCTCCAGCTTGTTGACTCACCCTGCAGGTTTTGAGAATCATCAGCCTCCATCACCATGTGAGTCAATTCCTTACAGTAAATTTCTTTGCATATATATACATACTTATATATATATACACACACACACATTTTAAAGAGCAAGAAGGGGGAGGGTAGTATGGGGGAGAGAGAATGTATGTCTCTCTATACATATTCTTATCTATTGGTTTTGTTTCTCTGGAGAGATACAGATGGAGTAAGTTCAATGGGACTGGCAGAGTCTGTACTAAAGCACAGTGATTAACAGCTTGGGTCCTGAGGTTCAAATTCCAGCTGTATCATTTATTAGCTATGGTTGGATTACTCATTCTCTCTAATACTCAATTTCCCCCTCTGTTTTACTAAAATCCCAATATATTCCAGTGTCAAGCATATGGCAGGTAAATGTTGAGTAAATGAATGAACCAATACTGGTGAAGAAACCAGAGTCATTAATTGATACATATTTCATTAGTAGCTAATGAAAAAAAATCAACCCTTCATATTAAAGCAGAATTATGTCACTACTTAGAAGAAAAGTTAAAAGTCTCGTCAAATTGAGAGATTTACTTAATCATTACTTCACAATTTCCTTGTGAGTTGGTTATAATTATTGTCCCCATTTTACCTATGAGAGAACCAAGGTACAGAGAGGTTACAGACCTAATAAAATTCTTGAAAGACTTACTAAAGGAATATTGTGATCGCTTTCAAATAGCCCTTTGAAAGTTTGCTAATCTCAGCTACTATTCTCTCCTTCCTTTTGTCCCTGTCACAGGGTTCTTCCTCCTGCTTGCCCACCTTCATATCTCAGTATGGGAGAGGGTCCTAGGATGCATTCATGTACAAAAGAGACCCTATAATTTTGATGCATTAAAGGCTAGGAGTTTGGAAGCACTCAGCATCTGGCTGCTAACTACTTCTCCATCCATCCTACAATGTTGTTCTTAGTAAGGAATGAGGTGTTATTTGAAATTTTGAGGTGCAGTATTATTTTTTTTTCCAACACAGCAAGCCAGAAACAGAAACAAAGATCCTTAGTCCTCCTTCTACCTCTTGTAAGATATGTCTCTGCCTCAGAGATTTCAGGGAACAATGAGTTTAGATTTAGAGCATTCACATTTTCCCAGGTACTATTAAGTCACTGTATATAAATGGGGCGGGGGTTGGGGTCAGAGCTGGAAAAATGTATAAAGAGAAAGTGGCAAGCAAGCCACATGGAAAGGAAGCCAAGGAATTAAAATATTTGCTTTCTCAAATTGTATATTCTTCTGCACTCACAATATTTTGAAATATCGTTCATAGGTATGATCTTGGAGAAGAGGGTTCTGAGCTGGGCTAGTTCTAAACTACTTGGAAACTGACTTTGGAAAGACCTTATAACATGTTATAAAAACTTTTTTATAATTATTCTTTGTGAGAGACAATGTGAGTGAAGTCGCTCAGTCGTGTCTGACTCTTTGCCACTCCGTGGACTGTAGCTCACAAGGCTCCTCCATCCATGGAATTTTCCAAGCAAGAGTACTGGAATGGGCTGCCATTTCCTTCTCCAGGGGATCTTCCTGACCCAGCGATCAAACCCAGGTCTCCCGAATTGCAGGCAGACACTTTACCATCTGAGCCACCAGGGAAGTTTGTATCTTGTACCTTACCTGGGATATATAAACTGAATATCTTACACCTGGAGTTACTGCAAACCAGGATACTTTGGCACATGGTGTACCAGAAAAGCTTTCAGAGACTAAATTAGCATAGTGTAAATATCCATCCAGCAGAGCAGGTAATTTTCTCATTACTCATCAAATGAGTTCCTAAGCATTCATTACTCTACATGTTGGATCTTTGTAGAAATAACTCACAGACAGCTGAACCATTTCAGAGCAAATTTCCCATCACTTTCCTTCTCTGTATGGCTTAGGCCTTTATGGATCCTGAATAACATAAATATTCTGGTTCCCTACTGGCAAGGATGACTATGGATTTTTTTTTTAATCAAGCAATGAGAAAACCCTAGGGGGGAATCTCATTATCATATTAAAATGCATTTAGAGATGTCTGGTTTTCCTGAATAGACTTATATTTATCCAATGTTGATGTTTTCCTAATTTATTCTTTTCTCAGAACAAAATGAAGAACATCTCAAACAGCATCATTTTTAACAGAAGCACAAGAGCTTGAGTAATGCTGCCTCCACCCAGCATAATCCTGTAGAGCTTGAGGTATTTTCTGTGATGCTTTGAGTCAGTCTGACTCTCTCTTCTACTGTGTAATTTTTAAAGATGTCAGTGTGGGGCATCAGCAGTTGAAAATTCAGAGTACCAAACCAGTCCTCCCCAGTGACGGCCACAGAGCTGTCACCTGAAGGATGAGCCTTCATCACTGACGTAGGGACTTTTTTAGTTTTACTATTTTTTAATCTGGAAAATCCCCTACCTCCTCCATTCCTGCACAAAACTTTCTGCCTGAATGACTTTCAAACTGAGGGCCATATGCATATTCCGTTTCTTCCCCCTGCAGGCTCCCCAACCCCTCAAATTTTATGAGCTAAAAAAAGTCACTTTTAGAGGAAAAAAAATCCTGGTCATAAAAGGTTTTGCTGTGACATCAGTGCATTTGCCTTCACTTCTCCCAGCCCATTCCAGCTTGCTCTACAATGAAGGTGACAGTTGTAACTAGGAGTTTCATTGCCAAGTATCTGAGGACCAGGCAGATTCTCTTCTTAACTGTATAAGAATCTTAAATGTTTAATGAAGTAAACACATTTCAGCAACACGTCTTGTTTTCAGAACCCAGCTTTAAGAAAAATCCAAACACTACTTGTTAATTATTATTGAAAACATTAATATTTCAAAATTCCCTTTGGTCAAGAAGTCTTTAAAGAGACAATAACATCCACTTATTTCAATTAAATTGTTTATTAAATTCTTACAGTTCTATTCGGTATAAACGTTCCATTTACAACTCTGCTTCTCTCCTTTGTTTCCTGGGATTCATTCCTCTCTCTCTCTCTCTCTCTCTCCTCTCTCTCTCTCTCTCTCTCTCTCTCTCTCCCTGTGCATTAAAAACCTAAGCTGGCTCTCATGCCTCGGAGCGGGGTTGGGTGTTTCGGGGGCTGGGGGTGGAAGTGAGGGAAGTTGTCCCTCACCCAACCTACAGACAAGGATTTTCCATCGCCTAAAAGAGGCCATCAAATTTTAACACTGCGAGGCACGACTTCTAATCTCATCCTTCCCGGAAAAGTACAAACAGTTCCTCAGCCGAGGTCCCCCCCTCCCACGCGCTCCGCAGCTCGCCCTCCCAGCGGAGAGCCCCGCGACAGCCTCCCCAACACCTATGAATCATCCGAGAGGCTGCCACCGCGGGACTATTTGCATATGTGCCCTCCACGCCCCTCCCCTTCTTGGAGCCTAAAGCACAAAACAAAGGAGGACAAGATTACTGCTTTATGATTATTCTTTTTAATCTCTCCGATGACCAGCACTACTGGCTTCTCTCGCGCACGTCCTGTTTTGAGCATCAGAAGGCCAGCCTCGTTTGGTACCCTAGGTTTGCGCACTGAATGAACGAGCAGAATTGTGTAACGTCCCAGTAGTCCTTGAACCTGTAGCTGTCCACACGCTCCACACTCCCCAGAAGCCTAGTCAATCCTATAAGGCATGTACGGCGCCTCTGCGGACTATTCCTAAGAAGTTCAATATAAAACCCTAAGCTCCGATTGCAAATTCAACCCCCCAAACAGCGTCATCTATTTTGCCCTCGGCAAACAACTCTCAACTCCAAGCCTTAAACTCAACAAACCCGCGCTGGTTGGGTTAACTACATACCATTCCCTACTCTTTCCCCCAACTCCTTTGAAATCTCTCAGTGATAACTGCTCTGACGTACTTTAAAATAACGTCTCTCTCTCCGCAACTGACCACATTAATGCGAACTCCAAGCCCTCGATGCTACTCTGATAAAATGAAGAACTCACTCATAAAAATAGCAACCCACGTAGCCTGACCATATATGGAGCTGGTGGGGGTTGACAGGGATGCCCCTTCGGACCAGCTTTTTTAGAAAAAGCAAATTGCAGCTGAAAACCCCCACCCCCTTACTCCTCCTCTGCCTTCCCCTTCCGTTTCATGACTCAACCAAAGACTCAACTCAGCAGGGAAAAATTTTGTGTATACATAATCGCTTATATTCCTTGCATATAACACATACACATACAGACACACACCTATACAAACAAAACAATATCAGAAGACCAGTCGCGAGATAAATGAATTTGCCCGTGGCCCGGGTGTTAAAGTGGAATCATAGGCATAGTCCCGTTCGGGGGTTTTTAAAAGACTGAAATACTAAGCCTCGCAGTAAAGCGAGCTGGGAGCTGAGTCAAGCGCCCAGTAGCTCGCGGCTCCTCCCCTCCACCCCCGCCCGCGTCCTCCCCCCGCCCTCCCCTCAACACACTTCCTCCCCGCCCCTCCAGGAGACGGCTATTAAAAGCTGCTGACGTCAAAAGGGACGGCCATCTTTGATGAGGGCAGAGCTCACGTTGCATTGAAGACAAAACCTCGGGGAGGTCAGGCGCTGTCTTTCCTTCTCTCCCTGCTCCGCGGCTCCTTCACACTTGGAACCTGCAGGGGCCGGGCGAACACCACCCTCTGGAGAAGCCAAGGTAAGGGGACCCCCCTCCCCAGGTCGTGGTTCTGGCACTGGCTGGCTGCATACCCAGAAGGGATCACAGCTGGGCAGACCAAGTGAGCTTGGGCAAATACAAGAATTTGTGCACCCAAGGTGCGGTATTCCGTGGGTGCGCGTCCGACTAGACTCCCGCCTAGGTCTTTATAAAGTATTTTCGAGGTGAGCTGCTTGGAGAAGGGGTGAAAGGGGATACTGCAGATGGAGCGATGGGGAGGAAGCGCAAGAATACGTACGGAATAACTTACTCTTCTGAAACAGTAGTGGGACCCTCTGTCTCTTCCATTTTGCGATGCAGTTTTCAGAGATGTTTAGGCTGCTGGTTTTGTTTTTGTTTTTTTTCCCTTCTGTAGATCAAAACAAACCAACCCTGTCGTTCTGACCTTATTATCATGACTGCTGTCGTTAGGGCGCTATTATCCAGGGAAGAATTAGGTAGAAGGCAGGGTGTGGGCGCTGGGAGGCGGAAGAAAGGGGAGTTCCCGCCCCAGGCAAGCTGAGCTGCAGCCGCCACAGCAGCCTCCATGCCCCACAGACTTGATTTATGCCGCCTGCTCCACGTCAACAGCAGGCTGGCGGAAGGCGGGCGGGTAGTGCTGGGTGGGAGGGCTCTGCGGAAGACTGGCGGGGGCGGGGGCTCGCCTCCGGGACTGCGGCGGCCCGCGCTCAGCACCCTGGACAGCAACACCAGGGGACTGCGTTGGCGCCCGCGACCTTTCAGCACCGCGGATAGCGGTCCTGCCCCAGCGCCGCATCTACCTGCGGCAGAGACGCCTGGCCGGGGCTAGAGGTTTCAGGGCTGCAGGCCAAACAGCTTCTCTGAGACTCCGGTCTCTCGGTATCCCTAATAGAGCAGGCATAGTAGGTTAAAAGGAAAAAATAAATCCTGCCTGCCGGACCCCTCTGCAGGCAATTACCAGTTCCCATCCTTAGCTCCTGCATAGCTTCAGAAAAAAGTCTACTTGTGGAAATTTTCTGTGTTCCCCTCTCCTCCTCATTATCCCCACCTTTTTAAGGTAGAAAACAAACACATTTTTCAAGATCTGTACTTATCTTCCAGTAGGAAATCAGAGGTTTTATTTATTTATTGACACAGAATAGATCTGTCTATAGATCCTAGGCAGTCATGGATAGGGTATATAAGAAGATACCAACACGATCTGTTTATAGGAGTGTTATATCTTTTGACATGTATCTATTTGATAAAAAAAAAAAAATGGGGGTAGTTGAACTAAGCAGAATCCGCTTCAATAGTGAATCCCTCTTCCTCTCCTTTATCTTTGTAATTAGGCATGAACACAAGCACATATCCATAAAAAATACATCTCTAAGAAATATTATGGGTCTTGTAGGATATAGATTTTAACCTTTTTAGCCATGGTTTCAGAATGAGAGGAAGTATTTTCTATGGACATTGGTTATCTCTGGATAATTTTCTGATTTTGGCAACATTAAGACTGGTTTTCCTCAGGAGAATCCAGCTGTGTCCTTCAGTGTGATGCAGATGGAAGGACCATGGTGTTAGACTGAAACTGGACTCTGACCTAAAGATCTACTGCAATTTCCTTTACAGCACTGCGGGATTTTGCTGAGGCAGTGATAAGTACTTTAACTATTTTCTATTCTGACATTTTGAGCTTCTGAGTGAACAAAAATTGTTACAGGGATATTTCCAGCTATTTGATATAGACAAAACTCAATATAAAATGACCAAGAAGAAAACTGTGCTCACTGAGTAGTTGTTAAATAAGAGGAACAGCCTCATATGAATGTAGATACCACACATTAAATAAACGCTAGCATGATCCCTTGAAAAGCCTTAAAATAAGATCTTATATTGGGGCTAGTTAGTCATTAAGTCCAATCATTTATATGCTAGAGGTGCTCAAATGCCCTGTCCACATAGAGAAAGTGCTTTCATTCCTGGCTATTTATTTCCTACTGTTTTACATTTTTTATGGATAACTATGTGGTTCCATGTAAGTATATATTCAACTGTTGTTGGATACGAATGTAAAATTACTATTTAAGTGTATGTAACTGCATAGATGAATTTTATAACTCTGCAGTCTACAGATGAAGTAAACAACTGTGTTTTAGTGATGGGAGGAGGGGAGACAAGATGGCTAGGAGTCTTTAAAAATGCTTTGACTTCATGCTGCATGTCCAGATAGCTCTCTGCGTAGTTGCGACAAATGGAAAAGCTCAACGCTTCCAGAATTACGTGCTTGGTCATTAGTAATTACTGCTGAGTTTGTTTGCTAGTGGAAGACTGGGACGGTGGGGCAGAGGTAGAGGACTGCAGTGAAGCTGGCAAAGGGCACAGATCTGGGAGGAAGTGTTGATGTGCACAATTATGGAGCTAATGGCTTACTGAGAAGTTAAAGAAAAATGTAATTGAAACATGAATTTAACATTTACATTATTGATAAGCTTCAGGAAAAAAAGTCAAGATATTTCCTATCTTAAGTTTTAAATTTAAAAAATCCAGGGCAATACAGTGAGAAAAGGCAGAAGCAGATGGATGTAAAGACATGCCAGGAAACATTAACACAGACCTTCTGATGGTACCTGCCTGTTGGCTCGCTGGAATTTTCTGCTTTACCACCTTGGCATTTAGAACATGAAACAATTTGTAATCTTATTAACCTCTCCATGGTAAAATCTCCTTTTTGTTAAACATGCATGACCACACATGCACAAACACAGTACAAACTGCCCCTGAATTTAATTATATAAAGACACTTCTAAAGTCTCAAGTATTGACCATCAACCAGAAGACTGAAGTATCTGCCACCTCTTCTTGTAGCAGTCAGCCTTCAGCAGGTCATGTAGGTGTTGGTGATTAGGAGAAATGAGAGATAATTTGAGAGAGAATTTGAGAAAGAAGACATGAAGGATTAAAAATAGATGAATCTGCTTTTTATATGATGCACCATGAATAAACCATTTTTCTCACATGATGGGACTGAGTTACAGCTCTATAAAGGGAAGAAAGTTGGTGTTTTCAGCCTCAGTGCTAGATACATTTCTGCAGTATCATCCCCTGTCAGCAGAGAAAAACCTGATTAAAAGATATTGATCAATCAGTGAGCACCAGATACATGAATGAACCCCACTGAGGATATAAAATCTCATTCTTATATGGTTTTTGACCTCAATAAATTTAACATCTAGTACTCTTAATGAAAACAATAAACAACAAACATTAGTAAATAATACCAGAAAAAAATACAATAAAACAGTAGAAGGAAAATCATGAGGGAGTATATAATTATTTGCTATGTCATTGTGACCAAAAATAAGGAATGAAAATTCTTAGGACAATATTTCAGTGGACTAGAATGGTCTGAGAGAAGACACAGAACCTGAGCTGGCATTTGGAGGTTGGAGAGAGGTGGGGGGAAGTCTGCCAAGTAAAAGTGACAGCATAGGTAGAACTACAAGTTAAACAAGCTCAAGTTATGGTCGGCAAGCTCTAAAAGCGCCCATCTATTTGGAAGGAGCGGGAAGCTTGTAAAAGGGACTGTGCTAGACCAGTGAGTTAGAGCCATTTATGTAAGGCTTTGAATGCTACACTGAGGAATTAGTGCTTTATCCTTTGAAGCTGATTTGTGAGCAGAAGCTGATGTGCAAAGTAGCCATGTCTTTTTTAGCATTTTGGAATTGCTGTTGACTGAATGGAATTAAATTTTCATTCTCTCAGAAATAGACGGCGGCAAAGTGTTATCATAAAGGATGATAAATTTAAAAAATAATAACCAGTCCTCATTTAGTCATCTGTTAAGATCACCCTGCATGGAGGGAATGGAGACTCATAGAGAATGGACTTGTAGGAGAAGGAGAGAGTGGGACAAATGGAGAGAGGAGCATCGACATATATACACAACCATGTGTAAAATGGATAGCCGGGAAGTGGCTGTATAACACAAGGAGCCCCTCCTGGTGCTCTGTGGTGGGATGCGGGGAGGGGGAGGAGGCTCAAGAGGAAGGTGAAATACATGTAATGATGGCTGATTTGCTTTGTTGTACAGCAGAAACCAACATAAAGCAGTTTTCCTCCAATAAAAAAATAAAGGAAACCAGATATCTCAAAAAATAATAAATTTTAAGAAAGATCATCCTACAGTATACACATGAGCTTCTAAGTCCTATCCAGAAGTTAACTGTAAGTTTCAAATTTTAATTATTGACTAGAACAAATTATTCAAGATGAATGTCTACCAAGAAGATTGAGAATCGGGTCAGAAATCTGGGGATGAGAAGTATCCGGAAGTTACACTTGAATAATAATACTCGTGGACTCTCTGAGTATTCTGCATTGTCAAATACACTATCTGGATAGATGGAAAAAGATGCCAGGTTTTCTATTCATGTTTCAGGCAGCATGACACATAGAACCAGTTCCCAGTTGCTAAAACTGGAGAAAAAAGAAAGGAAGGAAGGAAGGAAGGAATAAAAGAGGCTATGATAAAAGTTTGAAAAACTGAGGTAAGGTGGGCAGTATATCATATTTCTTCCCCTAGCATCCTAGCTGAATTATGCTGATTACTCTCACTCCAGGGCTTGCTTGAGGTCTGAGCTATACCCAGTTTGTTTTTAATCTTGTGGTTGCTACTCTCACAGCAGAGCTTCACAATTCCAAATTCTGATGGAACTGCTGAACCCGAAATAGTCAGTGGCTTCATGTGGAGGAATAAATGGCAGTTGCAGACATAGATCTTGTTGCTATTTTAGTTCTCGCTCTGAAGTGTCAAGGGACTACCCTCATCTGTTCTTCACTGAAACACTGGCAGGAGAGACATCCTTAGGATAACATGTTGATTTCCAAGTTGACTCCCTGGGGCAAAATTGCAGATAGTGACGTTTGATGCTTTAGAAGGTCAGACTGATGGTTATTAAACTGAGTGCAGAGGGCCTTCCAAGTTATTAAGTAGAAGGGAGGAGATAGGACAGAGCACTGAGGAAGCAGAACATGGTGAGTGGAGAAAGTTTTTTTAAAAAGTAATCTTGCAAGAGGAAAGAAGCTTCAGAGAAATTTCCAGAGAATGCTGTCTGCACTTTGAACTCTTCAGAATTACTGTCATTGCTGTAATGATAATAGCTACTTATTTCTACATAATTTTCTTCACAAGGATCTCAAAGCACTTTGCCCAATATAAAACTCCAGGCAGTTTCTAATGTCTAAGTAAATAATACAAACCATAGTCAGTTCATATATGATATTAGATAACATTTAGTAAGCCATAAATCTGAGAACAGAGATACCCAAAGCAGTGATTAATCAGAATAGGTCTTTGGGGGAGAAGAGTGAACCTCTAATTCTAAAAGATTTTACCTGTGCTAGCCCTCTGAATCCTCATAACAATCCTGTAATCAGGATACCATTATTGTTTCCATTTTACAGAAGAGGAAACTGAGGTAAAGAAAGGCTAAATAACTTGCCTAATGTTACAGAGCAGAGCCAGGGTTTAAATGCAGTCAGTGTGATTTCAGAGTCTAAGCTATACACTCTGCGACCTCTTGCATCTCATCTACATTTTTCATGTTGGCCAAATAGGGCACAGAATATATATGATTTTTTGTTTGTTTGCAGTATCTTTCCCCTTTCAGTTTGATGGCAGAGCATGATGGCAAGGAATCACTGAATGGTGGAACTCAATTTCTTCATCTACTGAATGACAGAATTGAATGTTTTCCAATATCCTTACCAAATTAAGGAAGTTAGTGAAATCAGTGGTGAAAAGTCTAGGTGGTGAGATGGTTTATCTGGTGGTCTCAGAGGTTACTGCCTGATGCTGCTTCAGTAACTGACCTGACTGCCTCTCTCATTGTAAGGTTAATTATATCCACTGCCCCTCTGCTCCTCAATGTTTCTCTCTCTTTTTTTCCCCTCAATAATTCCTTTAACATCATCTTTCTGAGGCCTTTCTGGTCAGACTTAAGAAATTCTGACTTTTTTCTCAAAGCCCTAATCTGAGTTATCACTGCTTTGGGAGATCTCCCCTCCTTCTCAATCAGATTTCTTGCTGTCTGGCACAGACTGTTTTTCTTCAATCTGCCTAAATCTTTTATAATTATTTTTCCAACCCAACTAACTATTTTTAAGATTTTCTTTCTAACCCCCCTTTTGATCATGTCTTTTGTCTGATTTAAAGCAGTTTATTAGCTGTTATATCCTCATTCTTCTTTCTTCTCCTACCTCTTAGAAAAGGGGAGACAGAAGCTTTTTATAGAGTCTGTGAGATCACAAGTACTTAAAAAGCAACATTTTCATATGAACTGAATTACATGATTTAAGTAGCCAGCTCAAAAACTAATAAAATTTGGAGGATATGGAGAAGGTGGTGAAATAACATTACAAAAAAGTTTCAAGGACGAGGGACTAGAAGAAAAGGAAGCTTTAAAGGCTATGAGATTTAAAGTTCAGAGGTTACAGCTGTCGGTACAATATATATTAATTAAATTCATAGTCATGTGTGGATTAAATTCACAAGTTCCAGAAAAGCCTTGTACCCCTTGTTGCTATAACCTCATTCTTACTGCAGACTTCAGCATCTTTCCATAGTAAAGCATGCTATTACAAGAGATGCTAACTGATTTTCTTACTGCTGACTCACAGAGGTTAGCTTCAGCAGTGATTACCGAATGAGAAGAATAAATCTGTATCCGCAAAAAGAGATGGGGAAAAGTCCTATTTAAGTGTTAGTGCTTCCTTTTAAATGCTTAACAACCATTCTGGAGGAATTCAAAGTGAATTAACAATGCTCAGACTGGATTGGTGCTGAGTGACAGCTATGCTAGGTTTATGAATTGCTTTCTGTGGTTTTGAAAAATAAATTTGATCCTCTTAGTTAGTAAAAGAAGCTGAGATATAATCCCTGTGAAGGGAAAATTAAAACAACTTACTTATCTTCTATTCTATTGTTGGATTTTTGTTACTGATTTTATTTGGTTCCTGTTACCCAAAAGGGCTTCCCTGGTGGCTCAGATGGTAAAATTCTGCCTGCAATGTGGGAGGCCCGAGTTTGATCCCTGGGTTGGGAAGATCCCCTGGAGAAGAGAATGGCCACCCACTCCAAGATTGTTGCCTGCAGAATTCCACAGACAGAGGAGTCTGGTGGGCTACAGTCCATGGGTTAGCAAGAGCAACTATTGTGTTATATTACCCAGAGATGGCTAATTCTCATATCTTAAATTGAGGCTGCACTTTCGGTTCACTCACCTCATTTTCCAAAATGGTCCATTTCATACTTGAAGACAAGGTTGTTTTCCTTCTAGAATGGTTCTAGGTTCAATAAAATGCCTATCTTGTCCCAGTTTCCCCATCATTTTCTATATCCAAATGACCCCATTATAGATTTTGAACTCGGGAGATGATTTTTTTATACCTACAGGCTTGAGTGAGTGGTTTCTGTCCTTTACTGATGGCATGTAAGAAAACAAAAGCCTCTTAGCTGCCCCCAGAGGCCAGAGTTTCCCTGTGCACCTGCCTTGTTTCTCTTCTAGAGAAATCTCTCATTGCAGCTTAGAGCGTCCTGCAAGTCAAACAGAATTCCCTTTCCATGCAGAATCTCAAACCAAACTGCTGATCTCTTTTATTCATGTTCTGTACAGCTTCAAAGAATAGTGACTGACAAATTGCGAAGCAGTATATTTCTTAAATTTCCCTGAGGTTGGTCTGACAGCTAGTTAGAGACAAACCACACTGCAGCATAAACAGAAAGTGGAGGGAAATTAATGCCAGTAAGTCTGCTAGGAAGCACACTGGCAAAAGATTTCAATATGCAATAGTTCTACCGAGTGAATTTTTTCATTTTCATAGGAAAGTCCATTATAACTTCATTATAATATTAGAAAGCAAGATAGTGTTCCTGATTTATGCTTAAGAAATTGCTAAATATATGAACTTCTACCAGTTTCAAAATGACTATCCCTGTATTCCTCAATCAGCTGTCATTATAGCACTCTTTACTAATTAATTCAACAAATATTTATTGAACATCTGTCATGTCCCAGGAAAACAGTATTGGTTAGTGAAGATAGAGCAGTGAATAAAACATACATGATTCTGCCTTCAGTGTATTTTTGCTGGGCATCCCTTCTTGATGTATTTTTCTTTTAGAAGACACATTTCACATAGACTCCCTTTTAGATTCAAGGACAATAACCCAACTTAGAAAAGTATTTGGCTCTCTATCCAAAATATGCAACTGATTGATAGCTTCTACTCAGTGATCAGTGTCCATGGAAAGGTTGCCATCATAAGCAGAATGTAAATTAAGAAACATCCTTAGTCATCTAGGAACTTAGTAAATATCTAAGATATGCCTGTGTGCAAATTTGTCTCTATTTGTGTGCAATAAATTAGGATATCACTAAATATCCTTTATATTCCTGTTATATTACAGTACCCCAATCTCTCCCTATATAGACCATCCCCCACCACTCATGGGGAGAATAGGTTAGGCTTCAAGAAACATAGTATTTCCTAGGCCAGAAAACCTAGTCCCAACTATAAAATTCATGGCACAAGGCAAGAATAGTGACTGAGAAAAACAGCAACATCTTTTAGATGACAGTACCTCCCAAGCCAATCCACTCCCCTCCTCTGAAAACTCCCTATCATTAAACAAGTTCCAAAGATTCAGGAACAAACAGAAGAATGTAATGATCTCCCAGCTCTTGCTTTTCAGAATCTACCTCTCCTTACCAATAAGCAATGCTCCCATCTTCCTTGTAAGATTTATCACATTGCATTTCTCCACCTTAACAGACTATAAAGGTCTTTGAGGGCAAGGGCAGTATCTTAACCATCTTTGAATCCTCGGCACTTGTAACAGTTCCTGTCACACACCAGGTATACAGGAAAAGAATGAGTGAATGGGGATGCCAACTACCCCTTTGCAGAGAATTCTACCACTGTAAGTAATCCCTTCTTTTATTGATCAGATATTATGATCAGAACAACTTGGAAATACAGATTCATCCTAAATGTTGGAATAAAATAAAATGTAATAATAGAATTACATTAGTTCATCCCAACTAGCTGCCAAAGTTTGGCAAATAATTAATTTTTCTGACCTGCTGTTTTATCACCTATGAGTCAAGGGTTGAAATGCTAATAAAGAATCAGAAGAGTCTCAGGAAAAACATTACTACAAGCAGGTTTATATTCAGATGTGAAGAACCACTGAAGAACATGAAGAATATTGCCTATGAGTGATTTAGGCCAATTTCACATATAAAGCCAAGCTGTTTAACTTATATAAGCTGTTCAAATTCTTTACTTTTCGTTAGGATAGAAAGGATATTTTTGATGCCTCTCTTCACATGTTTACTGAGACATATAGTCAGTAGGGAGATAGATTGGTGGCGTCAGCCAACTCTTATCTTTGAGGCCACATATTTGCTTGCTTCTGTGATGGAATGGTGGCTTGGTATATACGAACTCTCTATGTTGATTTAACTTCTGAGAAAATGTCCTCCAAACACAATAATTTCTAACTTGTCCTTTCAAATATCCAATGTCCTCTTGCCTAGGAGAGAAAAATAAACTGAGGCATGATGTGGTAAATTAGTCCCATTTATCATTAAGAAAGGGCTTCCCTGGTGGCTCGGTGGCAAACAATCTACCTGCCAGTGCAGTAATCAGGTTCAATCTCTAGGTCGGGAAGATCCCCCGGAGAAGGAAATGGCAGCACACTCCAGGATTCTTGCTTGGAAAATCCTATGGACTCAGAAACCTGGCAGGCTATAGTCCATGGGGTTGCAAGACAGCTGGACATGACTTAGCAACTAAATAACAACAATCATTAAGAAAAAGCCATTACCAAGGGAGCGTCAAATTTTGCATCCCCCTACCCTGCCCCTGCCAGTTCTTCTCTTGAAACAAGTCTAAAACCACTGGTCAGTTACTCTGTGCCCTGCTTTCCCCAGCTGAGAGTGAAGGTACCACTTACTGACCACAAGAAAAAAGTAACTAACTTGTTGAATGCCCGCAGTACCCTGTGCTAGACCTTGGCATACGTTATCTCATTTAATTTCCATGGCAACCTCAAAAGCCTTTGGAATTTTTGTCTCTCTGACTGCAAAGCCCATGTTTTTCCCTACCTCATGAATGTGGCCTCATGAATTTTCTCATGAGTCGCACACGATACATTGAGATCTTCTTTTAGAAAACGTGCTCTGATGTACAGAACGTGAGTCAGCAAAACCCAAAGAATTCTGTCCTCCGGACGAAAAAGTTCAGGTGAGGTATGGTAATATGCGCTACCTGGAGAAATTACGCAAACAGATTCACTGAGCACTGAATCAAGTGTCAGAGGGCTGCATACCTAGCCCACGTCTGCCGCTTCGGTTCTGTCACCCTGGCCAACTTACCCAGCTTGGACGGAGCCGCAGTCTTCACATCTGTGTGAAGAAAGCAGCGGCTGCCACGCATGCGTCTTGTGGTGTTACGTGGCGCTGGGCTTGTGAAGTATCGTTACCTCTACCAGGCAAAGAATCAACTGCTGTCATCGAGTTCCACTGCCCACCGTTTGCGGTGCCGGATGTCCAGTGTTCTTTATTGCAGGTCACAGCGAAGCCGTGTGCTTCTTCTCCTCTTTGAACTGTCAATGTTGCTTACAGAAACCACAGGTCACACCATCACGTTATTCTAGCTTCACCAGCAGGCCCAGTAAAATGGGGAAATGTGTCAACAGGCTTCAGTTTTTCTATTTGTGGAAGAATTTTTCAAATGCTTTTGAATAGCACCTCCGCTTTGGGAATGGCTTTGTGAGTCTCAGGATAGCTTTTGGAAATGAAGAAACTTGGGCTACGCTTAATCAAAGCACTGGTCCCCTCTTAAGGCCTTGGGTGTTAAGGCCCTTGAGGAGTTAGAAAGAGATGATATGCAAAATTCTCTGCTCTGCTTTAGCTTAAGAAAAAAAAATTGCTGTAAGTTAGTGAATTGTTGCTGAAGCTACATCTGATGGCTTCATTTTGTATTGAGTGTTAATGTTTTTTTTGGGGGACCATTGGGCTTCTTATTAAATATTGTCCGTGGGCATGTGTGTTTTTGTATGTGCACATAATATATAGGCAGAGAGGTACAAACACGGATCCTCTTGCAGCCAGCTCCAGGTGCGAGACTCCTACATGGGTCACCTCATCAAAACCTGTACCTTTATTCATGAAAACCAATAAATATAAAATCAAACATATAGTAGAACAAGTCATGTGAACTTAAAAATGGATGCTCCAGCCTGCATTCCTAGAATGATTTCCCTCCAAAGTTGGAAAATGCTCCCAAAGCAATTCTCTATGCAGCAGCGACCTTACATTTTGGGGGAATTCCTGCAAATTGAGACCCACAAAAGGAGGAAGGGCTTCAGAGATAAGTGTAGTCAGGCACAGCGAGAATACCTTGGGTCCCGCCTTCCCCCTTATCCCTCCAAAGATGCAGAACATGCCTCAGAAGATTTGCAGCTTGGAGGGGCAGAAGATGTAACCTCTCTATGGACAAGAAAAAGGAAAAGCCAAATGGAGGACTGAGCTATACTTGCTCATTGCCTATTTCCCATCTTACAAAGCACTTAAGTTAGGTGTTGAAAGGGCAAATAAAGGAAGGAATGGAGGGAATGGTGGAAACTATCTTCCCAGTACTAATCTTCCCAAAAAGTGAAGGTTCCCATTTTAAGGGATGAGGGAGGAATTAATGAGTCTGAGAGGCAGAGACTGGATCCTCCTTCCACACAGCTAATAAGAGAGGAAACTTTACTCTGGTACATTGGCTCTCCAACTGTTGTCTTTGTACCAGCAACATCAGCATCCCCCGAGTTTGTTAGAAATGCAGTTCTCAGGCCCCATCCCATCCCACTAAGTCTGAAACTTTAGGGATGGGGCAAGAGTCTTCTTGATTCATCACCTCCAGGTGATTCTGATACATGCTGCAGGTTGAGAACCAATAGCCTTTAGTAGGTCCTTCAAGTTTTCACACTGATCTTGAACTGGGTCTGATGAGGATGAGGCATTTCCCCTGTTCTCTGCCATATAAAAGCTGTGACTAGGTATTTGGATAGAGAATTCCTGTCCTGGACCCCTGGTTAGAAGTCTCCACTCACTCTTCTGACCTAGTTAATAATATACGGATGCTATTGCCCATTAGAATGAGTTTGAAGGATAAGGAAAACAAATGTCCACAGAATGAAGACAGGGTCATGGGTGGGGAACATAGGGCTCTTTGGTTATCTTTTGCCCCCACAACAATCTCTGGCTCTCAGATTCTTCCTCCCCAAACAGAAAAATTTAACAGCTTGCCAAATGACAGAGTAGCCCCTTCTTTCTGCAGTTCCAGCCTGCAGCCTCTGAAGGATAGCAGAAAGCAAAGTGCAAAGGACAGAGCACTTCTCTGTGTCTTTGCTTTGGAAGCCTCAATAAACTGCCACAGGTGCGAGAAGTTTATTATTTCCCACTCATCCTGTAATGCTTTGTTTTCTGCTCTGGATCAGGGCACTAACTGTCCTTAGGAAAAGGATCCTGATGGGATCTGTGTGATTTCTGTCATCAGCTCACACGGAACCATAGGTTTGAGCTAGGGCAGAATGAATGACCAGGCCCAGAGCGACGTTATTTACCAAGCCACAGGGTGAGCATTAAGCAGGACCCCTGACTCACAGTTCATTGCTCTTCTCCTGCCCTTTTTTCCTTGCTAGTCCTGCCTCAGCTCTTCCAAATTTCCTCTCCACTCAGGAGATGTCTCAGTCTGCTGTTCCCCTCAGAGGTCTCAGGCTTCAAATGGTGACCCAACATTTCTAAAAGCGTTTGAGGCACATTTTGATTTTGAGCTGCCAGGTAGAGCATCCTAAAATGATTGGCTATATTGCTTGTGTCTATTTGGGTTTTGCACATGACAGAAAAGCCCAAATATAAGTTATGTAGGCAAAAATGGAGATGATTGATTGCTCAGAGAGTCTGAGTAAATGTTGGACAGTCAGACCATGAGAAGGACAGAGAGGTTGCCGGAATCCAGGGACAACCCAAACCTAGTGTTTAAGCATCTCCAAGGCTCTCCCGCTGCCTCTTGTTTGTGCTTCCTTCTCTACACTGCCTGCACTTTCTCTCCTTAAAAAGTCAGTTCCTCCCTCCATGTACTTAGAAACTTGGACACCTAGTTTGTGCTTGCTGCACATCCACAGTTGAGGGCGGACTGCCCTTTGTTGTCTATACACCATGTTAAAAGATCTCAGAACGGCTCTGGCTGGTGCAGCGTGGACCAGGTGCCCAGCTCATATCAATTGATTGTGGGTGCGACCATCATGCAGGATTATGTCTCATGTGCTGGAACCACACAATTCAGTTGAGGGGAGGACCAGGTTCAGGGTTGGTACGATAAGCCATATGGTGTGTCCTATATGCACAGACTTAATTTTTATCAGGTCCCTTACCAAACCTGGAGAATCCCATGGACAGAGAAGCCTAGCAAGCTACAGTTCATGGAGTCGCAAGAGTCAGACATGACTTGGCGGCTAAATCAAACCAAACCAAAACCAATATTTAAAGAGGTTTTGGTTTGTTTTTTTTTTACAAATTGCTTCCCCCAATATGACCTAATTTTTTAACTTCGTGACAGCTCTCAAAAGGAAAATGATTTATTTAAAAAGTAACCATTTTGTGGATATGCAAACTGAGGCATAAGAAATTTGACTGCCCTGGGAAACATCAGCTATCTACTTAAGTTGACAACAGTGCCAGCTCAAGAAAAGGATTGATCAGATGGCTGGTTTTGCTTTTAATCCATGGTTAACAAGCTAATGACCCCTAGGCTTAATACTGTCCACAGACTGCTTCATTGGGTCAATGCTGAGTTTGCAAACACTTTACATCTGAGTGCCTTAAGACAGAGTATTTCTGTTTCAGTTTGCCACAGAGCCTAGCACTAAATGTCTTTATACCTGCTTCAATTCACACATCTGTACTATCTTCCCAGCCTGTAAGGGCATTTGAGTTTGTTTTTACTACCTAAAAGTAGTAAAAGTGGTTTTCTTGGTGGTTCTATGACCCTGCCGCAATCAGATACAGCTAGAAGTTTCCTGGGTTATCTTTTCCTAGTCTTCATAAGTGATGTCAGTATTTAGAGACTAGATTGGTTGTATTAGATAGGCCAACCAAGTTTTTTGGTTTTGATTTTTAATCTGAATAGAGTTAGCTTTTTTTTTTTTTTCCTACTGACCCTCCTGGCAATCTGAGGAAGTCTTTGGATATCTTTGCAGGGTGATATGTTTTAATGTGTAAAATGAAATACTTAGGATTTCACAGGAAATCAATTAAAGTATAGTTATCAAAATATTTAAATTTTGGGATAGCAATATGTAATCTTTTAAGTATTTAAGTATTAAGTAACAATGTTTGGTCCAGTAACTACCATAATTTGAAAGTGGTGCTGAGAATATAATATTCTGAGATATTTTTAACAGCTGTAAAGTAATATGAAAACATCCTAAGATTTCTACTGGTGGTTCATCAGGGTTAGAGCCCTCTTGGTGGTGGGGTGGGAGGAGGCTGATGGAGGGAGCAAGGGGGGGTCTACATGCCATCTAGGCACCAATGACAGCCCAGAAACCCTGTAGCAGTTAGTCTTTGTTATGAAACAATTTGCCTCAAAACTTAGTAGTTTGAAACAACAACCATTTCTTATCACTTATGGGTCTGTGGGTGACCTGGGTGGTTCCTTATTCAGCTAGTAGATTGGCTGGAGTCCTGCTGGTCCATGATGTCCTCACTTCTGTGAATGGTGGTGGATCCTGGCTCTTGGCTGGGGCAATAGAAGTGACTGGACCACATATCATCCAACAGCATGAGAGGGCAGGCCACCATGTTTCACGTTTCTCACGTCCATTGAGGCCATGTTCACTATCGTCCTGTTGGCCAAAGTCACATGGCCAACATAGAGTGAGTAGGTGATGGGCCACCCAAGATTGTAGATAACAAAAGGGGAATTATTTCAGCCATTTTTATAAAATTATCAACCAAAGTCCCCACCAATCTTGGGAGCATAATCACAGAAACCCCTCCATTGCCACAGGCTGGGCTCTAGGCTCTGCCTGTCCATCTAGGGACTTACACTAATTTCCACAAAGCAAGGAACCTGGGCATGTGTGATTATGACCCTGCCACCCTGTAGGCCTCGGTCCCTTCCTCAGCCAGGGTCGGAGCCCTTGAACTAAGCTTGGATATCCTTGGGTCAAGAAGCCACCTCTAACCTTTTACTGCATCTCTCCAAGGTGGCCAAGCAAAATCACACAACCAGATGTCTAGTCAATTCAGAGGGCAAAGGGAAAATTTTCTGCTCTGAACATTGAGGATGAGTAAGCATTTCTGTGCTCCAACTGGAGAAAAACATCAGTTTCGAACTGTTTTGTGATAATGTTTCTTCATCTGAAATTTCACTCCGGCTTGTCTCGGTGAATTTGTATTTGAAGTTTTGCCTTTGTCCTTCCAGAAGTCTCCTCTGTATAAGAAAACCCTGCTTTGTCCTCTAATTGCAAAAGCTCCCCATATGGTAGAAGCAACCCTCAGCCAACCCACTATCCAATGAGGGCTTTGGAAATGGGAACCCAAGGGAGGAGGCAGTGGAAAAAACCCTGAAGGCTTTTCAACGGTCCTGCTGTGTCATGGAAAACAAGGGCGATACCTGCATCAGGACCTCACAGCGGCCCCACCAGAAACTTCGTCTTAGCTCTTCTTCAGATTAGCCGGGGACGTTGGGCTCACCCCACTTTCTGGTCAGGCACCTCCAAAGAGTATTCTGAAACCTGGCTGTTCATTCTCTCAAACCACTTCAGATAGCAGATGGCAGGCTCCTGAGGATAAGACCCCAGGCAGAAGAGCTGTCCACTCGTTCAGTCTTGTAGCAGCTTTAGTTTACTGAACCCCCAAAGTGAAAAAAAGAAAGGAAAATGCAAGGGCTTCTAAATGTTTTAATAGGAATGCTCTCCTAGAAGCAGAGCCTGAGAGGAGGATATAGTACTCTGTTTGGGAGATGATCCTAGGAAGCAGGGTGGTGGGCAGGGAGGCGAGCTCAAAGGGGAAGGAAGCCAATACAAGGGGCATCCGAGAGCAGAAGTACCGCCTGCAGGGGTTCAGTCCTGGTAGGACCTCTCAGAGGGAGCGTACAATATGCCTGAATTGCCCCACCTGAAGGGTGTGGAATCTGGGGGTATTTATGTACTGACTCCCACCCTCAAGTGGCTACGTGCCACTCGGGCCCAGCCCTGAGAGATGCCAAGCTCTCCCTAAGGCACATAGGTGCTTGTCACAGAGGCCCTTATATAAAGGAAACGTGAGTACCGAGGTGAGGTAGGCAGAGCATCAAGAATGACGGCTGCAATTGTGCAAACTGTCATCTCCAGACACCCCAAGCGTCACAGCTGTCTCCAGCTTTGGCACATAGATATTACAACCTTTCATTTATTCAACATGTATTCACTGCACTCCAACCGGGTACCGTTTCTTCAGAGTCTCTGGGCTAGTCACTAAGCTGAGGTTTTTGCATACATCATCTCATTTGATTCCCATGATAACCTACAAGGCATTATTAGTCTCATTTAACAGTTGAGAAAACTGAGGTTCAGTAAGTAATTTAAGGTTAGTAAATTACCTTAGTCTCTTGGTTTGAAAATGGCAGAACTAACATTCTCATCCAGGCCTGTTTTCAAGTCTAAGCTTTATTCACAGTAACCCCTCTCTCAGGGCAGAGGGCTGTCCCTCTCATCTCCCAGACCCCCCTACCCTGGGCCCTGTGACCACTCTCTCTAAGCTCACTACATCTTTGAATCTCTGGATCCTTAAACATTCTCCAGCCCACACCCACCCGTGATCTGTGCTCCCCCACCCAGCATCTGTCAGGCGCTTTGTCTGGTCCTGCTGCTTCTGGTTTCCCACTGAAGGAGTCGGAGAACCATCTCTCTGTGGCATCTTGTGATCTTAAGGCTGATTGCACCCATGGGCCCCAAGCAGCAGAATCAAATGGTTTGTTTTCAAGCGTCAAACCAAAATGTAAGTCCCACTTTATCATTGTTAACATTTAAAAACTAAAATGGCATGGGGTGAGGACCAAGAGAGGGGATGACTCATCCCAGCCTGCCAGCCGGGGAGTGGGAGGGAGGCGGTAGCTCTCGCAGCCCCGGGAAGGGTGCTGCAGCAGTCAGCCCAGAACGTCAGCCTCCAGGTGGCAAACACAGGGAGGGGAGCATGTGGGGTGCATAATGATGGTGCACAGCTCCATTTTAGAGCCCGCATATCTGACTTCACGGGGGCCTTCCTGTCATTTTGGAAAACATCATTGATAGAGCATCAGGGCTGCTCTGAAGCCAGTATCGGGGAGTGGCTGAAACTCTCCACCCCTCACTGGACAAAAACAAGATAAAGCTGGACCTGGAAGAACCCAAACTGGGTGGGGAGGGGGTCTCTGATGGGAAAATGCCCTGGTATAGATCAATGAATGTAAATTTCATGCCAAGGGTTCACGGAACCCATTGAAGTGACGTAATCTAGAGTGCTTTAATGGAGACATGGAGGTGCCCTCGGGTTGCTCAGGCCTAGTTTGAACCCATCTAAGATGCCACCTCTAGTTGCTTCCGAACCACTCAACATGGCGCCCCTTGGGGGGGGGGTTCCCTCATAGAATCATGGACTGTTGAGCTGGGGAAAATGTTGAGAAGCCTTCGAATCAACCCCCTCACTCACAAGTAAGGACACTCTGGGACTCTTGTTATGATTAGAGCCTCCGTGCTACACTGCAGTACCCATGAGCCTTCCCTGAGTGGGGGTGTGGAGGGAGATGAGGGGGCAGAAGCCCTCTGGTTTGGGGGAGGCAGCCTGAAAACCCACAGCAGCCTCTAAAACCCAGGTGTAGTCCTTATCTGTTGCTGTATAACGTTATTACTGCACACCTGGTGGCACAGAATATTTCATGGGTCCCGTGGGTCCTGGGTGTTGGCACTGGGTGGCATAGAGCATCTCA